>CM019149.1:221520255-221627227 GCA_009733165.1 Naja naja | reverse complement strand
ATCTGTAGCCAATCTCCAGACCCAGTTTATTCCCGGGACTACAATGCTGCCTCTGTTCCCAAACCTGGTGGGAAACCAGATTGAAAAGTACTGAGAGAGGCTCCATCATCAAAGACTTCCTCTTTCAATTGCTTTGCTAACATCTGTTCCTCTAGCCTTCCTATAATTGGGTGATTCTCCTTATTTATAGATTTTTTTAAAGAGGAGGGAGATTCTTTGAAAGAGAGGGAGTTTTGCCTTCCCACAAAGGCATTAAGGAGTTTTGCCAGCGGCCCAAGTTGTTTTCTCGTTAGTGCTTCTTTGGCCACCAGAGATGTGATTCTAAAACACAGCTAGTGGGCTTCACAAGACCTGGCATCCTTGCTATACCTTTGGGAAAACACAAGCTAATAAAAATAGTAGGCTATATAGATCCAGAATGAATAATAATAATAATAATAATAATAATAATAAATAAAATAATAAAATTAATAAAACAGCTGTGCCCAGGCTGGGTCTTTTAAGAGTAAAGATGTGAAGAAAATAACCACAGCAAGTAACAGACAATGCAATATTCAAGAAAGGAAAGCAGCAAAGAAGAAAACCAATACACGGATTTCATGCTGTTCCCATTTGGCAAATATAAGCATTACCACAACCACAATATTGTCAGCCTGGCAGAGGCACCACTTAAACCACATTTAATAAGAGGATTTAAATAAGTTGAAGCTGTGACAAATGCAACTCGGATGCAGCTGAGGTGACAATTAAGGTGAGCCCCAGGCTTCCAGAACACGCTTTGTGAACTTGCCAAAAAATGTAAGTAGCAAGGATAAAAGTTTCTTCCTTCTTCTTTTTATTTTCCTTCAAATAAGGGCCTGATTTTTCCTTGCCTCCAGGGTATAATTGCTGCCATAAGAAGTTAGCTGGCAAGACCTACAATTCTGTTCAATGTATAATTTTGTTCTAACATTTGTATCTCTATTTGAAAACCTTCTGGTTACCTGAGGCTAAACCAAGCAAAGCTTTCTGCCAAGAAATAGTTGCCTTTGTATATTTGGAAAGATTTTGTTTTGGTCCTTCATTGTTCAGGCATTGAATACAAAATATGATACCTTCCCAGTCACTAATAACCTCTAAGAAAAGAAAAGGTAATTCTAGCAGCTTCATTCTACTGGCTTTGATTGTCAGCTTGAGCTACCATGACATTTTATCATGGTTTCTATCATCAAGGTGCTAAAGAAATGGTATTTTCAGAGAAGCCATTTGCTTCATCAGAAGTCCTAATAAAGGAGAATATTTGTCATTCAGGGTTGACATGAGGGGTCCTTGATGCTCTATGACCATGATGGAACCTGCGGCACACGCGGCCAGGTGGCACACAGAGCCATTTTTGCGGGCACGCGAGCCCCAGTTAACTTACCTGTACTGCGATGCATGCATCTCCCAGCTGATTTTGGCCTGTTTGAGGCCGTTTTGACCTCCCAGAGGCTTGAGGGAAGCCTCTACTACCTCAGGAGGCCGAAAAACAAGCCTTCGGAAATACTGGGTGCGAAACGGGCTCATTTTCAGCTTCCCGAGGTTCCCAAGGCTTCCCCAAGCTTCCGGGAAGGCGAAAATGGCCTCCTGGACTCCAGAGGCCCTCCAGAGGTGAAAATGGGCACTTCCAGTATTTCCGAAGGCCCATTTTTCGGACTCCTGAGGCTGCAGAGGCTCTCGAGCCTCTAGGAGGGAACAGCCTCAAACAGGCTGAAAATCAGCTGGGAGGTGCACGCATGCACAGTGCAGGTAAGGGGTCGTGGGGGGTTGTTGCACTCCACATGCAGAGGGGCGTATGATTGCATTGTGGATGCGCCAATGCCGGGCACACCACAACAAAAACATTTCACCATCACCGCTCTATGAGCTTGCTTGTTTTCCTGCAGATGTTTCATTACTCAAACTAGGTAACAGCATCATTGCTAGTAAGGTGTCTTACTTACTTCTTACTCCTTATTAGCACTGATGATGTTACCTAGTCTGGGTAATGAAATGTCTGCAAGAAAACAAGCAAGCTCAGAGAGCACCAAGGACCCCCTCATCAGAAGTCTCCAGTGTGCATTTTACTATTTGCATTTTGGGAAGGTATCTGAATCAAGTGTCTAGCTTTCTGTGTGGGGCCAATGGTTTTCTTTCAGTGTGCATCTGGAGAGAACAATTTACAAGTTCTGCAGTTCTTCTTGGGTTTGCAGTAGGGGTACAAGAGCTTCCATCAGTAGCTTGATAACTGTAAACTCTGATTTACAAGGTATTTCTTTGCCTTATGAACTGTTGGCGATTGATATGATAGGAAATGCTTGTTTGATGAATTAAAATGTTTTTGATGTGGGAAAAGATTGACAGGCTAGCAGTTTAGCAATAGTAATTTAGCAATAGCAAGCACGAGCATATCAAAGGTCACTAGAAGAACACTTTGTGAGAGGAACTACCAGATTGTTCAAGTAAATAGGGATGTGGTTTTATCTGCTACATATTACAATAATATTATGCTTGCTTAAGCACAAGATGAACTTGTTTGTACCTTCATGTGACTAATTGTGTAAGATGTAGGAAGGAGCTAATAAAAGTGGTCTCAGCATGAAGTGGGGTCACTCATCCGAGAACCTGGTCTCTGCCTATTTATTTCATGAGTGTCCGGCATCTACAAGTGGTGACCCACTGATCTGATTATGGTCAGTGCACATCCCCTTCTATATTGCTCACGAAGGTATATGAGCTCTCATCAGTTCTGCTGGTCAGAACTGGTCACAGTGCAGTATGGGAGGAAAACTCTCTAGGGTGCAGGAACAGCATATCCAGGAATTAGAGAAGTTAGCGGACTCTGTTAAAAGTGTTGGGATTAAGATCCACAGAAATGACATTAGAAAGTTGCTAATATATTTATGGCAACAATTCCCAAGCTACCCTGAGGCAGGTAGTCTGCAGGTATCAACATGGAAGAAAATTGGGAAAGCCATGCATCAAGCGCCCAGGGCTCCAGCAGGGCAGTTGGTGGCGCATGAAAATGATGGAAATTTTAATTACACATGAAAATCCTATGGAATTGACATCTTTAATAGGGGAAGAGTTACCCCATATTCTCCTCAAGTAGTTCAGCCCAAGGAGGAGAGTAAACCACAGTGTTGTTGGCTACCTCAGTCATTAGATCACCCATCAGCACCAGAGTTTCCCCACTGAACATCAACTCCAACAAATGGAAGGATTGGGGGAAAGGGATTAGCATCGCCTGTCCAGCAAACTATCTTGGAAGGGTTAGAAAAGGGAGAGTTTGGGTTAGAAGATGTGGAAGGGTTGGAGGCTTTTCCTGTTCAAGTGGGTATGGATGCTCAAATGAATCCTCAAAGGATTGGAAGCCGGTTCCATTAACGTTAAAGCAGATTAAAAGCTTCCAACGACTATGGTATTCACAGTCATTATACTAAAGCATTGTTGGGCCTCAAAGCAGTTCGCTCAGCGTGCTGAATTAGCAGCAATTGAGGCTTTCAAGTATCATCAGAACCGGGAGATGAATTTAATAGTAGATAGCCAATATGTATATAAGCTTTGTCATATGTTAAGAAATGCATATTTGTCCCCTTCCATTACTCCAGATTTGTCATGCCTATTTTTAGCTTTGCAAAAGTTGTTAGAGGATCGAAAATATAGGTATTTTATTGGTCATATGAGAAGTCATCAATCTTTTCCTGGTGCTCTAGGGAGGGAACAGGAGAGCTGATGAAGCAGCATCAGGTTACCCTGTTCATTTTGCTACTGCATGGGACAGTCATGATTTTTATCATCAAAATGCAAAAGCTTTAATGAAACAATTTGGGCTATCTGTTACAGAGGCCCGGGCTGTCATCCAATCATGTCCTACCTGCAGCCAAATGGTAACCACAGGAGGATTGCCTGGGGTTAATCCGAGAGGGCTTGTTAATCAAATTTGGCAGATGGATGTTACTCAATATGCATCCTTCAGTCCCTATAAGTATCTTCATGTATCCATTGACACCTATTCAGGATTTTTTATGGCTACTCCTCAACGAGGAGAAGCTACCAAACATGTCATTAATCACTGCATAAAAACTTTTGCATATATGGGAAAACCAGTGGAATTAAAAACGGACAATGCACCAGCATATTGCTCATCAGCATTTTCAGAATTTTGCAAAAAATGGGATATCGCTCATAAATTTGGGATCCCTTACAACTCTCAGGGTCAAGCAATTGTGGAACGAGCGAACCGATCCTTAAAAGCAAAATTGGACAAAATAAAAAAGGGGGAAAACCCTCTGGGTCTTCCAAATATACAAAATTGGTTAAATAAAGTGCTTTTTGTATTAAATTGGATGGATCAAACCAGGGAGGGGGAGCGCGTGTTATCGGGGGACCGCCACTTTTCTTCTCTCTCCTATGCAGAACCTAAATTGGCAGAATCGGCAAAACCCAGAGTGTGGATAAGAGAATTACCGGACAAACAGTGGAAGGGTCCTTTTCGGCTCTTGACTTGGGGAAGAGGCTACGCAGCAGTGGAGAAGGATGGATCTCCATTATGGGTTCCTGGTCGGTGTGCGTCCTTATGTATGTCGTGACGGAGGAGAGAAGGAAGCCAGAAATAAGTTCTGAAAACAATCCGGATATGGGGGTTTGGGAAAAGAATACTTTAATGAAAGATATGGCTGACGTTGCAACATTGCTGAATAAAACTAAGTGCTGGGTCTGTATGCATATGCCCACTACTGGGAGTTCTGGATTGGTGTTTGCAGGTGTTCCTTTAACCAGAAAACAAATAGCAGAACATCCCGGGAGTTTTCCGGGGACTTTTTCAAGCTTGCTGACTGATAAAAAGAATAAATCCATTTTGGCACTCAGTCACCGACTGCAAATGGAAGCGGAGATTTGTTTTGAAATTACCAACCAGACAGGCAACGGAACTTTTCTTGGACGATATCCACACTGCAAACAAACTATAGTCATAGATGCAAAAAATCTTACTTGGAGTGGAAAAAATGAGCAGGGTAATGATGTGGAATTTGGTTGGGACAGCATGGACTCAGAATATCAATGCAAAGCTGCAATTTTTAATTGTACTCGGGATTGTGAATGTATACAGCATAACCTGACCTGTACAAAGGGTGATACAATCAAAGGAACAAGCACAACATCCTGTAGGCTGACAACAGGGAAGTTTCTTAATGCACACATGTGCCAGGTAATAGGAATGATAGTCACACAGGCTAATGCTACATGGGCGGTGAACAAATCATTGCCTTTGTATTTAGGAGAAGTGTGGTGGCTATGTGGACATAATGCATACCCTGAGATTCCTGGAGGGTGGTTTGGGACATGTGCTTTAGGATGGGTTTCGCCGGCAGTTTGGGTGAATCAAAGTTTGCCTAGGGGATTACGACTGCGTAACAAGAGAGAAGTTCCATCTTTGGACTCCGGGTTAACTCTGGGAGGGAGTTGGTCTACTCAGTTAGCTAGAGGATTACAACCTAATCTAGGGGCAGCCATGAATTACCGGGATCTACATAAACTTAACAATTGGACAACTCATATGTTCAATTTTACAATAAAAACCCTTAAGGCCATCAATCAAGAAATGCAGGAGATTAGAACAGTCGTACTGCAAAATAGATATGCTTTGGATTATCTTTTGGCCGCTAAAGGAGGGGTTTGTGCATTGCTAGGCGCTATGTGTTGTACTTATATCCATGACAACGGCCCCAATATCACTCATACCATTCAGCATATGGAGGATATGATAAAACATAATCCGCTGGTGACCCGCGGGAAAATGCTATGGACATATGGGGAGCCTTGTGGTCATGGCTACCTAGCGGGTGGATGGCAGGATTTGTAAAAATATTGATCCTAGTGGCTGGATTGTTAGTGGGGTATGTTGTTGCCTGCAATGTTTTCCAAATTTAATAATTATGGTATCTACTTGTTTAAAGAAAAGTTTAAAGAAACCGGCTTCGCAGGAAAAACTTTACCAAGATATCAATATGTCCGAGGATGTTTATGTGGAACCCCGTAAAGCATTGCAAGTCAGTGAGGAGGAGGACAGACGGTCCACAGTGGTGCTGGAGGAAAATGAAGAATATTTAGATTTAACCGTTCTGCAGTAATAAATAAAAAAGGGGGAGATGTGGGAAAAAGATTGACAGGCTAGCAGTTTAGCAATAGTAATTTAGCAATAGCAAGCACGAGCATAGCAAAGGTCACTAGAAGAACACTTTGTGAGAGGAACTACCAGATTGTTCCAAGTAAATAGGGATGTGGTTTTATCTGCTACATGTTACAATAATATTATGCTTGCTTAAGCACAAGATGAACTTGTTTGTACATTCATGTGACTAATTGTGTAAGATGTAGGAAGGAGCTAATAAAAGAGTGGTCTCAGCATGAAGTGGGGGTCACTCATCCGAGAACCTGGTCTCTGCCTATTTATTTCATGAGTGTCCGGCATCGCTACAATTTGATTTGAAAGCTTGGATCTCTTCAATATCAACTCTTTCTTTTGGATCACTTTCAGGGTGCTCAATGAACTTTGGCGGCTTTTTTGGTTTTTAACACAAAAGAGCTGTTTAGAGCACTGCACCAGAACAACTAGACACAAGAACAGTTTTTCCCCGAAAGCCATCACTCTGCTAAACAAATAATTCCCCTCAACCCTGTCCAACTATTTACTAAGTCTGCATTACTATTACTATTAATCTTCTCATCACTCCTATCGCCCATCCCCTCCCACTTGTGACTATATGACTGTAACTTTGTCGCTCATATCCTTATGGTTTATATTGACTGTTTCCTGGTATGATTTGATTGCTTATTGTACCTATGACTATCATTAAGCGTTGTACCTTATGATTCTTGACTCTTGACGAATGCATCTTTTATGTATAGTGAGAGTAATTGCACCAAGACAAATTCCTTGTGTGTCCAATCACACTTGGCCAATAAAGAATTCTATTCTATTCTATTTACTGTGATTTAAACTGGTGCTCCTAGACATTTTCTCCCTTGGTTTACTAGGTTAATCTCAAATTAAGAACACTTTAGTCTTGAATAAAATTTAGACTGGAGCTTTTCTAAACATTGTATGAGGAGTGGTCAGCAAAATAAGGATACCCTTTGGTATCTGATGACATATTTAACCAACCCTGAAGCCTGATAAGAATTCTTTACAATGGATGTTTTTTTCTGTCTGTCTTTAAAGCTTTCTTTAAAAATTTACCCCAGAAAAGGGAGAGCAGCTAGCATGTCATAACATGGAACTCCTGGCACCTATTTGTGGACTTTCCTATTTTGAAGAGATATCCTTTTCTATTTAAGTAATTCCCAGATGTGCACATGTGCCTTGAGTTATGTAAAGGTTATATAAGTCTGCATTCTTTGGGGAGACAGAAATAGCTACATAGTTGACACTGGATAGTGTGCTGAAGTGGTGAAAGAATGTAAACTGACTTCATTCAAAATGCAATTTAATACAACTTGCAAATATAAACTAGTCTCTTGGACTTGATAGTGTATCTGGAAGTTGAGGGTTCTGCACAGTACCTTTCTTGTTCCTAGCACTGGACAAAGCATTCTGTTATTGTTCCTGAGGTCTGTTGAGTCTCTCTCCCAGCGTAGGAGTCTCAGCGCCGAGTGCTCCTACCATTCCTGGAACCATTTTGGCTTTTACTCTCCACATCCTCCCTAGTTCATCCTTCAGGCTCTGGTACTTCTCTAGTTTCTCATACTTGTTCCTCCTGATGTTGCTGTCACTTGATCCTTCTATATCTGTCCACCACCATTGTCTTCTGGTCCTTGTCTACTACCATATCTGACTGACTGGCCGGTACCTGCTTGCCTATCTGGATCTGGAAGTCCCACATGATCTTAGCTCTCTTATACTTCAAGACTTTCTGTGGAATCTCCCATCTGGATTTGGGAGGGTCTAATCCATACACTGTGTAGATGTTCCTGTACGCCACGTGAGGTATTTGTTTGTGCCATTCAATGTATGCTGCACCTGCCTAAATCTTATACCCTGCCAATATGTGTTGGACCTTCTCTGAGGCCTCTCTGCATAGTCTCACCTTGGCTCTTGTCTAGTGTGGTAGATCTCTGCTTTTATGGATTTGGTGCTTACTGCCTGTTCTTGTGCTGCTGGGATACTGCCTCAGTGCTGTCTAGCCCTTTCCAGCCACTGGTAGGATTTTCCAATGGCTTCCCCCAGAACCTGCATTTAGCAGGTTCTGACCAGTTTTGGAGAACTGGTAGTGGAAACTTTAGGAAGCAAATACTACCTCTAACTGGAGATTTTACAGTATCCTTCTCCTGCCACGCCCACTAAGCCACGCCCACAGAACCAGTAGTAAAAAAAAATTAATCCCACCACTGGCTTCTCCCCCTCAGCTATCTGTTAATGGTACATGTCATGGTGGGCCTTGTCTTGCCATGACACATACATACATACTCTTTATTTTTTCAGCAGTCAAGTCTCAAGGGTGGCATGGGAATATTATATGAGGACTGCAGTTTGACCTCTGGCCAAAATAATTTATTGGATTACTGAAAACTGCGGATGGATAAACAGTTGGAAAAGAATCACAGAACACTATTTATATCTTTGATAATGGCAGCAAGATTATTGTTTGGAAAGAAGGAATGGGGGTCAAGATGGCAGAACATGTTGAAATGGCTAAACTGAATCATTGGATTAGGGAAAAGAAAATTTATATTCATTTGTAACTGGAACCCCCGATGACTTTTTGTGAAAAAAAAAACCCATATGCCTATCATAAAGAATGTATATAATAATATATCGTATTACTGAAGAAATATACTCTATTGATACTGCATTTTGGTAAACCACTTGCTCTGAGGACTAGGTATGACCATGGATCGGGAGCTGCCTAACCCTATTCTCTCTCTGTCTTTTTTTAAAAGTTTTTATTTTAAGACAAACATACAAACAAAACGTAAAAACATAAAAACCATCTTCCATTTTACAGTGTGTCAGTTGGTTACAGATCCTTTGTGTTATCCTTTCATAGTCATCACTCACAATTTATAAAAAAGATTCTCATATTATCAATATAAAACATTCTTATATATTTATCAATTATTATTTATACACAACTAAACTATTTATTTCATCATTTATACGAGATATTTTCAATTTTATTACAAAGTTTATATTATACTTTCATCCAATGGTTATATTGGGGGGGGCAGCATATAAGTCCAATTAAATAAATAAATATATGTCTATATTATATTTTATATCAATCTATTAAATTTCTATTACAAAATTATATAATCTATTACATTACCAAGTCTTTTTATCCAACCATTGATAAAACAAATCCCATATCTTATAAAATTGTTTGTCTTCTTGATCTTTGATTTCAAATGTCAATTTGCTCATTTCAGCACAATCCACAATTTTCTTAATAATTTCCTCCTGCATAGGTATTTTATCGTTTTTCCAATTCTTAGCAAATACAATTCTAGCTGCTGTTAAAACATTTACAATCAAATATTTCAACTCTTCATTGTAAATATCTGGTATAATTCCCACTAAAAATATTTCCAGTTTCAAGTCTATATGTTGTTTTATCATTTTTTCCAAACACGTGTGGATTTTAGTCCAATATCTTTTTGCATCCGAACACATCCACCACATATGGTAATATGAGCCAGGTATCTGATGACATTTCCAACATTTATCCGATTTATTCTTAAACATTCTTGCAAGTCTCGTCGGGGGTAAGTGCCACCTGTAAAACATCTTATACAAATTTTCTTTATAAGCAGTTGACATTGTCATTTTATAATTCTGAGACCACAGTTTTTGCCTAACCCTATTCTCTTGATGGTAGTATTTACTGCTTCCCAAGAGTAAATTAGGATTGTCATTTACTCTTGAAATGTAAATTTTGCACTATAGGACTCTGCATCGATGAAGATAAGAAATCTTTATCTTCTCTGATGGGAATTGCACGTTCTTCTAATAACAGCAAAATACGATTGGATGACGGTGTCATTTAGGTAACTCCACACAACTCAGAATGCTGGAAACCCGAACCTCATTTCCCTTCCAAAGTGTGGAGTTAATTTATTTGAATTAATAGAAATAAAACTGTACGGCCTTAACAAAAAATAAAAAGTTGTAGTAGCCCACCATATAATTAATGGCCAAAAGGAGGAGGCTTTGTCAGGCAGGGGATATTTATGAAAAGCTAACCATGAATAAGAGAAGTCTAGATCCTGCTTGTTTTATAAAGGCAGCCAATATCCTCCCGTCTGGCTAATTGGTTGTCATAGAGTTGATATCAAGGAAAAGCCGTTGCACAGCGACAGCCTTGTGAATAAAGCTCCTTTTCTCATTCTCACCTTTCCCTCCCTCCTTTGTTGCATTCAGCAAGTGTCAGGAGTAGGAAGCAATGATTTGGTTAGGCTCTGAACTTAGGATGATAGGCACATTGATCTAAACCTTGGGGCTTTCCTCTCAGCAGGCCACCTTGCTCTGTCATTAGCCTTGGTCCCAGAATTAGTGGCATTCTCATCAGCTGACCCGTACGACCCCAGAGGTCACACGCCAGAATGTGGATATTGGTGTGTGAGCAGGTGTGAAACTTTCTGCATTTGTTATTGGTTTATTATTGCACTTCTGTCACAGTGGGATTTTGGGAGAGAAAGGGTGGGGAAAGGAAGGCAAGAATGATGAGAGACTATGTTGAGCGAAAGTTTCATTAACATAAAAATGTGGTAGATGCCCACACTGGCTGTACTTATCTCTGTGTACATTTTTTCCCCAGAGCAACAATTACTTTTCTGTTGAATTTCAGCAGGGAAAATGGAGTTTGGTGCTTATTTTTGTGGTTAGATGCTGGAAGTATTGCCTTATTAGAGCAGGGATTTGGGGAGTAGTTATTTATTTATTTGGAGTATTTAATTTAGAGATGCTTTCCGGGCAGAAAATATGAAAGAGTCCATATGAAATTATATCAATAATGACTATAATTAAAACATATTATTTTCAGAGCTACCCCTTCGTTGGAATGCCTTTTCTGCTCTGGGTCCTTGCATGAGTTTTCCAACTGCAATTTTTGGGTGAGGGGGCATGTGGTTTAACTCTCTGGTGTAACTGAAATTTGCTGATGGTGGCATTCATTGCTTTTGAGTTTAGGATTTGGATACTATGATCAATGTTTAAGTTAATTATATATATGTGTATGTATTAAAATGTATTAAATATAACAACAGAAAATATATAAAATGACTTAATAAAAAGTTAAGTATTTGTTTCAAATGCTACCTTTCTGGAAAGTAGCAAGCGATGTATGTATCTCAACAAAACACTTTTGACATTTAAAAAAAAACAAAGCCCAAATTCTTTGTCTATGGAGATTCTCAGCCATCCAGGTCATGGTTGTCCCAAAGGTGTTTTTTCAAGAGGCAACTGGACTTTCTGGTTTTTCTTTGAAGACATTTTGTTTCTCCTCCAAGAAGCTTCTTCAGCTCTGACTGGAAGAAGCTTCTTGGATGAGAAGCGAAATCTCTTCAAAGTAAAACCGAAAAGTCCAGTTGCCTCTTGAAAAAACACCTTTGGGACCCAATTCTTTGATTTACAAAACTTTCCTCCATTGAACAAGATATGTAAGCAGTTCTTGTTTTTGCATGAAATTTGACTGAATCCTGAAGGTTTATTTATGTTGTATTTTAACTTTGGAAATAAAATAAAAAACTTGTGAAAAAAAAGAATATCAAACTTTTACAACCTAATGTGTAAACTGGAAGTAAGTTGTAACCCAATCAGCTTTTTCTTCCTCAGTTTCCATTTTGGGTTGAAGATTGTTCACCATCACTTTCTTATCACACTCATCCTGAAAGTGTTGATATATATCTATATATATTTATATCTATATTGTATGTATGTATGTGTATCTATCTATCTATCTATCTATCTATCTATCTATCTATCTATCTATCTATCTATCTCTATATAGTGATTACCTTAACAGATTTGGCAGGCCAATGAGAACGTTCCTCTGAGGGTGTCGTACCATGTCTTGTTTTGGACTCTGTTGGTGTCATATACCAATTTGGATGATGGAGTGGTTCCTCTTTGCAGCATAGTAATCTTGGGGAGATGCAGCTTGGAACAATCCAGTCTCCAGGCATTTCCCAATCAATATTTTACCTACACTTTATGGTAAAAACTCCGCATGCAGCATTTGCCAATGCTGGTAATTATTTGGCTTTCTTTATGTAGACTTTTAAGGTATGCGGTGGCTCAGTGGCTAAGATGCTGAGCCTGCCGATCAGAAAGGTCAGGAGTTCGAATCCCTAGCATTGTGTAGCAGAGTGAGCTCCCATTACTTGTCCCAGCTTCTGCCAACCTAGCTGTTCAAAAGCATGTAAAAAAATGCAAGTAGAAAAATAGGGACCACTTTGGTGGGAAGGTAACAGAGTTCCATGTGCCTCTGGCATTTAGTCATGCCGGTCATATGACCACGGATACGTCTTCAGACAACGCTGGCTCTTCGGCTTTGTAATGGAGATGAGCACCACTCCCTAGAGCTGAAAACGACTAGCACATATGTGCGAGGAGAACCTTTACCTTTACCTTGCCATAAAGTCTATGTTACTATCACCACCAGCAAGAGTGGATGTCAATGGTCAAAGACAGTTATTCTTTCTAAGTATTACAGGTGAATAATTGACAAAAAATAATGCCTAAGTTTGGTCTAGTTAGAGGAAAAAGAGGAGGCAGCCACCCAGCCCGTCTGCCAGCCAACCGATCAATCGTTTAACCAATCAGTAAGAACTTAATGCTGGCAGACGCAGCTACATAGCGATTGTATTTGTATTTTTCCAGGTGCATATGGAAGTGGAAAAGTGAGATTGGGGTGAGAAAGAGGGAAAAAAACAAAATTAGTTGTTGTGTGCTTGCAAGAGCTCTGGGATTGGCCTAAGCAGATTGGAAGAGAGAATGAAAAGAACACCTGGGGGATCGATTTTCATTTTGATTTTGTTTTGACCCACTTGTCTGCTTTTGTGAAGATTCCAGCTGGAGGCAATGCAACTGGGTACAATAGATTGCCTGGCACCTTGGCAACAGAGTGCATTCTGAAGTGTATTTGGCTGGCAGTGCCCAACAGTTAATACAACAGCTTAAAAATCTTTAGAAAATGAGAGGACTTAATGCTCTTCAATGGATATGATCTTCACCTTTGTTTTCTAACACTATGCTTTTCTTTCTTTCTTTCTTTCTTTCTTTCTTTCTTTCTTTCTTTCTTTCTTTCCTTCTTTCTTTCTTTTTTAAATATGCCTCAGGTACTCCAAAATCAGCTGGGCTTCTGAAGAGATACAGAGTTCAGGGAATATTTTATTTTATTTTATTTAATTTAATAATTGGACTTGTATGCCGCCCCTTCTCCGGAAGGGCTCGGGGCGGCTCACAACTAAAAATACAAACAATAAATACTTTAAAAACAAATTAAACCCAACAAGCCCAAATAAAATCAATTTAAACCCCCTCCCCAAAGAGGTCAGTCCAACCCAGCCTGTTCAAACAGCCAAGTTTTCATATCATGGCAGAAAGAGTGGAGATCTGGAGCCAAATGGAGCCCAAAGGGCAGTTGGTTCCATAAGTCAGGAGCCGCTACAGAGTAGGCCCTTCCCTGGGGCACTGCCAGCCAACACTGTCTAGCGGACGGCACCCCGAGAAGTCCCAGCCTGTGTACTTGCACAGGGCAATCGGCATTTGATGTCAGCAGGAGACGCTCCCGGCAAATACCCCGGACCCAAGCCATGAAGGACTTTGAATATTAATACCAACACCTTGAATCTCACTCGGAGGGCAACTGGCAACCAATGCAGCTCGCGCAGGAGGGGCATAACATGGGAATACCGGGAAACTCCCATCACAACCCGCGCGGCCGCATTGTGCACCAGTTGAAACTTCTGGATGGTATGCAAGGGCAGTCCTAAATAGAGAGCGTTGCAGTAGTTGAGTCAGGACGTGACAAGTGCATGAATGACCGTGCGAAGGGCATCTCGGTCCAGGTACGGGTGTAGCTGGCAAACCAGCCAAACCTGGGCAAAGGCCCCCTTGTCACAGCCCCCCCTGCTCCTCCAAACCGAGCCGTGAATCCAGGAGGACCCCCAGGTTTTGTGCCCTATCCACAGGGGGCAACACCTCTCCCCCTATGACCAAAGATGGAATCTGTTGACTGGTCTGAGATGCCTGTATGCACAGCCACTCCGTCTTGGCCGGATTGAGTTGTAGTTTGTTCCTGCCCATCCAGATCTGTACCGCATCCAGACAACGGGATATCACAGAGAGGGCATCACTGATTTGGTTTGGGGTGGAGATATACAACTGGGTATCATCAGCGTACTGATGATACCTCACCCCAAAACCATGGATGATCTCACCCAGCGGCTTCATATAAATGTTGAACAAGAGGGGTGAGAGGATTGACCCCTGAGGGACCCCACAAGTGAGAGCCCTCGGGGTCGACCTCTGCCCCCCGCCAACACCGATTGCGAACGCCCCGAAAGATAGGAGGAGAACCACTGCAAAACGGTGCCTCCCACTCCCAACCCCCCGAGGCGCTGCAGTAGGATACCATGGTCGATGGTATCGAAAGCCGCTGAGAGATCTAATAGGACCAGGACAGAGGAAAAACCCCTGTCCCGAGCCCTCCAGAGATCATCCACCAGCGCGACCAATGCCGTCTCCGTGCTAAACCCAGGCCGGAAGCCCTTGATATGGATCTACATAGTCTGCTTCCTCCAGGAAAAGCAGAAACTGCTGAGCCATCATGCTCTCAACAACCTACGCCAAAAAGTGAAGGTTGGAGACTGGACGGAAGTTGTTTAAAACGGCTGGGTCCAGAACAGGCTTCTTCAGGAGGGTTTTTTTTTTTTTAATTACATTTATATGCCGCCCTTCTCCGAAGACTCAGGGCAGCTTACAATTTTTGGAGCACAACCCAATGCGCTCAGCAATAGCCTTCATTCCATTGTATATGCCTGCTTATTACTAAGCGGCATTTTTACAAGGTCAGCTAATTCTTTCAACTCTTTCAAGGCGGTGGAGGAAGAACCCTCCCTCAATGAAGCATTAACCACTGCCTGGAGCCAGCCACACGTGACCTCCCTGGAGGCATATACCATCCAGGAAGGGCACGGGTCCAACAAACGTGGTGGAACTCAGCTGTCGCATAATCCTGTCCACTTCATCATCAGAAACAGGATCAAACTCAGTCCAGCTGATATTGGCTGGACTCCTTGTACCCCCCCTCCTCAGACCAATTAGAATTCAACCCCTCCCTCGATGTAAGAGGGAGCGAGTGACCCTGAACAGGGCAGCCGGGCAGTCCTCTGTGGACGCTATGAGAGCGGAGAGGTAAGCCCTCTTCGCCACTCCCACAGCTACCAGGTAAGTCCTAATGTAGGCTCTTAACTGGGCTCGGTCGGATCCGGAGCGGGTCGACCTCCACCAGCTCTCTAAACCCTTCCTACGCCGCTTCATCTCCCGGAGCTCCTCTGTGAATCAAGGAGCCACCCGGGATCGGTGAGTGAGGGGGCGCAAGGGGACAACTCGGTCGAGAGCCTCAGCAGCAGTCTGTTGCCAGGCGATCGCCAGCACCTCGGCCGAGCTGTGGATAAGGGAGGCGGGCAGAGACCCCAGTTCGCCTGGAACCTCTCAGGGTCCATCAGGCGTCTGGGGTGGAACCATCTCAGCGGTTCCTCATCCCAGCAGTGTGGGGCAGCCTGCTGGAAGACCAGCCGTAGGAGATAGTGATCTGACCATGCTATACGTTGGGCATTAAAGGTGCCCAGCTCTAGATCACTACACCACTGTTCTGAGATAAAAACAAGGTCAAGTGTGTTACTCCCCTCGTGAGTAGGGCCCTGTACTACCTGGGTCAGGCCCATAGCCGTCATGGAAGCCATGAACTCCTGAGCCAAGTTTGACGCTCCCCCCAAGGAGGGCAGGTTAAAGTCCCCCAGGACCAAAAGGCTTGGGAACTCCACCGCCACTCCCGAAAGGGCATCAAGCAGCCCAGGCAGGGCCATTGCCACACAGCTGGGGGACAAGTATGTAAGCAACAGGCCCAACCGACCCCCAGGCCCCAACCGCAGGAGGAGAGCTTCACACCCGCCTATCTGTGGAACAGTGACCTCCCTTGGAATCAAGGTCTCCCGAATAACTACGGCCACCCCACCACCCCTACCCTGAGCTCGTGGCCGGTGTAAGACCTAAAAACCTGGGGGGCATAAGTCAACCAGAGGGACTCCTCCCTCCGGCCCCAACCAGGTCTCAGTGTTGCAGGCCAGGTCTGCGGTCTCCTCAATCAACTCGCAGAGGAGGGATGCCTTATTAACCACAGACCTGGCATTAAAGTACACCAGCCTGAGCCCAGAGGCTCCGTATCCCGTATCCCCAGAGAAGTGGGCAGAGGCATGGGGGTTGGAGCACACCACAGCTCAAAGACAGTGGAGGCGCGCTCCCATTTCACGATACGGCCCCCCACCTCTCCATCTCCTGCCAAATCCAACCACCCTGGGAATCGCCATTCCCGCCTTGCTCCCCGGAGCCCTGAAGGTCCCCCCCTCCCCCATGCCACGATCCACAACCAGGCTGGGCTGAGCTTTCATAAATCTGGGCAGAGGTTCAGCAGATACCTGCCCAGACACCCTCCCTATACCCCTTAAAAACCTATTTAAAAAATTTAACAAGGAGGTCTTGGCGCCCCTCTTTCCCTTTTGCCCAAAACCCCCACCCCTATCCGCGCGATGCAATATTCATACCTGTCATACCTGTGTCTGTAATATTACAGACACAGGTATGAAAGGCACAGTATAAATTTAACAAACAACTAAATAAAAGGACTGAATTTGTAAGTGGTTGGGCATTCGTGTTTTTACTAATTTCAGATGATGTTTAAAAGAAAGGACAGCTGGGAGTAGAGCTATGCCTCTGAAATTAAACCGTGGATAAGATTGTGCCTGGAGTCACCCTATGTGAATTGGGCTACATAAACCTGTTTTATGAATAAATAAATAATCTTTGTGGATTATCTGCTCTTCAGAAAAGGCAGAGTCTCCTTCACATACTAGATTCTGTAAAAATATTAATATATCGTATGCTTATGCACACCATTACTCTATTCTCCTCAGGAGGTGACCAACTCCATTCACTTACAGGTAATTCTCAACGTACAACCACAATTGATCCCAACATTTCTATTGCTAAGATATAGTCGTTAAGTGAGTTTTGCCCCATTTTATGACCTTTCTTGCCACAGTTGTTAAGTGTATCCCTGCAGTGATTAAGTTAGTAACATGAATCTGGCTTCCCCATTCACTTTGCTTGTCAGAAGGTGACAAAAGGGGATCACATGACCTTGGGACACTGCAACTGTCATAAATATGAACAGTTCCCAAGCACCTAAGTTTTGATCATGTGAAAATGGCCATAAGGCACTTTTTCCAGTGCCGTTGTAACTTTGAACGATCATGGAACTAATGGAAGGCCACCATTCCTGTTTCCTACCTTGTGAGCAACCCTTGCTTCTACAATATTCATGTATCAATTTGCATGTTATCTTTTCTTTTTTTAACTTCTCACCTCTCTTTCTCACCCTCTCTTTAGTGCTATGCGGCCATGATTTCCTCAGTTTTCCTCTTCCTCTTGACCTATTCCATTTCTATTCATATATTTGTTTAGCGGGCCTGTTCTCATTCATCCTGTCTATACTGCCACTTCACTTCAATGCATTTCTTTCATTCTGTTCACTCACTTTTGTATTCATTTCACATATATTCAGAACTTGTTTGTTCTTGACCCCATTTCTTCTTGTTTTACCACACATTTCTTAAGTATCCATTGTATTCAACTTCATTTTGTTTCTCCTGACATATCCAGCTTTCATTTCCAAAAGAGACTCATGTTCTTAAATGGATGGTTTTTGCTTCTTTCAACAAATATTCACACTTCTCTAAGATCAGCCTACCTCTCTACTTAACCCATAAACTATGGGACATAGTTTTTTTTCTTATTTTCTGATCGATGTCGAACCATTCACTAAGCTTTTCATTTATTCTCCTGTGTCTTTTGCAGCCAGCATATATTACTTTTACTGTATTCAGCAACCAATTTTCAAATCCATATTTGTGCAATTTGTTTCATAATACAAGCCTATTTCACTTTTATCGAACAATTTCTCTAAACAAGGGGCCAATGAATCTGATCAAAGCTATAGAGATAAATGCACAAACACATGCACATTAAATGTTGCACAGAATTTATTTATTCTTTTGCACTGGAAAATGATTTTGTTCATATAGATAGAATATAATTTTTTTACAAAGAATGAAATTTCTCTCATTTTCACTTTTAATGTTTCCTAAACAAATTGAAAGAAACCTGAAATGTGCAAATAACATAAAATCTAAATTGTAATTCAGATCAAAAGTAAATTTTAATGAAAAGACTGTGGTTGTTTGGCTTGAATAAACTGAAATTATAGTGTAGTCTTTAACATGACATGTGATTTCTGACAGTCAATTAATTTCAATTTTTCAGACTGAAGGCAACCACTATTATAAACTGTGCTCTAAAGGTATGTAATAGTAAACTAAATTAGAATAATTATAGGTTACTTTGCTATATAAGACTAAGATTATATCGAGGAGTTCCAGAAGTTTGCACAACTCTTTGAGTTGAATTAATTTCTATTGTCTTCAAGTCAATGAGTAATCTATGGCAAAGTTTGAATCACCGATACTCTCCATGTCAAAAAAGACATGATTTCCAATCTGTGTTTCAGTTCTGAAGCAATGTTCAAAAGAATCCTGCAAAGTTTTCATATATCTGCAAGATTTCTGCTTGCAGAAAAACTGACAAGTCTTTTGTCTTCCTTAACTTCCTTAACTTTATTTAGGAGTAGACATTTAGCATAATTCTCTGCTTACAATCTCCTCTTCCAGGGTTGCAGTTTGGCTAAACATCTCATGTGTTTTTTAGCAGTGGTGCTGGCAGGGCCTTAACCCACAAAATTTACCTTGGCCAAAAATTTGTATCTGTCAAGTAAGTCAAGCCATGAATGAACTCTTCTATTTCCAATTGTTTTGAGAGTTGGTTTTCCTTGCCTCTTAAAAAAAAGGAAACTTGCCCATAAGTTCTCCTACTTTAAGAGTTGGTCTGTGAAAAGCCAATGAACCTCTTAGCAGAGGTGAAGTTTACATTATCATTTTTTGGCAGTGTTTTTGGGTTCAAGGCTCTGCTGATGAAGAAGTTGATGACTTCCAGTAATCAAAACGTCTTTCAGCATTGTTGGCAGAATCATGGATGCAAATTTGTGCTGATAGGGAAAGCTTAGGCCAGCTACAGTAAGTGTACAAAATACATTCAAGACATTTGATTTCATACTGTAGATGCATGCTACTTTTTTAATCTGCACAACAACGAACATTCATAAATATTTAACAATGTCCCAACGTGTGTAATTTTTAAATATAAATTACAGTGTCATCTCAAAAATACTTGTTTACTTTAAGTTTCAGTAGGATCCAATAGAAAAAATACAGAAGTGCATAATCATAATGGTAAAATATTTATTTTTTCTTAATTTCTATTAATGATGAATGATTCTATACATTATCACATGGCCACAAGGATATCTGTACATGCCATCCCCTTGGGATACAGCATCCTACAGCTCTCACTTGTCTGGACAGACACAATCCTTTAACAATATTATTAAATATATTTACAAGATTTTTTCACAATATTAATTTTCAAAGCAACAAGGAGCAAATCAAAGGTAAAAGAGCAGATGTGATAAGAACCCTTGCTCTACATATTTTCCTAATAGAGGTTGCCCTTGACTTACAACCATTCATTTAGTGACTGTTCAAAGTTACAACAGAATTGAAAAAAGTGACTTATGACTGGTTTTTACATTTGTGACTATTGCAGCATTCCCCCATGGTCATGTGATCAAAATCCAGACCCTTGGCAACTGGTTCGTATTTATGATGGTTGCAGAGTCTGGGGTCTGGTGATCATTTTTTGTCACCTTCTGACAAGCAAAGTCAATGGAGAATCAGATTCACTTAACAACCATGTTACTAACTTAACAACTGCAGTGATTCTCTTAACAACTGTGGCAAGAGGTCTTAAAATGGGGCAAAATTCACTTAACACCTGTCTTACTTAGAAATGGAAAATTTGGCTCAATTGTGGTTGTAAGTCGAGGACTACCAATATACTGTGCGATGATATAACTACATAATTAACTGTGATAGAAGCTGCTTCAATATGTAATAAATAATATCCATTGCCTTTCTACATTGTTCATAGGTCTGATGGCGCTCTTTTAGGCAGCTTCTGCAGAGGAATAAATTATTCTGTTCAAACTCTGTACCAGGTGTGATTGGGAGCACTGTATCTTCCCTAAAATTACATATATATTTTTTGTCCTTCCTTCTTCCAGGTAGGTCATAAGACGTTTTTTTTTTATGATGGCCTCATCTGAGGATAAGTAATTATTGTATTTATGTCAAAACTGTGTGACCTTCCCAATATTGCTGAATCTTAATTCCCAGAAAAAACTACTAACGGGAAGGGATCTGAAGCAGTGAAACTTAGCAAAAGCTGTAGGACTGTAGATTCCTTATCCTTGAACTATGACCTGCTTAGAAAATAAAATATCTGAGGTGTAGAGGGAAAACATGTTGTGGATCTTAATTCAGATAAAACAAATTGCTAAAAAAATGAAAATCGGCAAGATAAGAAGTGAGATGATATGGAATGCAGGTATGCAGCATATTATGCAGGATAAGGATTGTTCTAAATTATACAGGATCCATAGAATTTCAGACATTCTTTGGTGTACATGCTCATCATATGTATGTACACTGAGAGCTTATGCACCGGAAACAAATTGCTTATGTGTCTAATTCTATTTCTATTTTATTCTACGTATTCTATTCTATTCTATTCTATTCTATTCTATTCTATTGCTGTGATCTATTTTCCTTGTTTCCATTTGGGCGAACAGCTGAGCTGTTGTAACCCAGTTACTGTCTACCTGGGTTTGAAAGATTCGACTGAAAGAGGAAGTGGAAAAACAATATTCCAGATTTCTCCCCCTTTTTTATTCAAAAAAAAAATTGCCGAAACTCACTAATTTGACTAAGCTTTGCACGTATGATATATATAACCTAGTTGCCCGACTTTCTTCGTTTTATTCTGATGAATCAGAAGCATTTTTCCCTCTGAACTTCAATTTCTAACCTTATCTTTATTCTTGCCCTTTTTCCCATCCAAATAAACTTCATTGTCATTCTATTCAAATCCATAAAAAACTTTTTGTTTATTAATATTGGGATTGTCTGAAAAAGATACAAAACTTTGGGTAATATATTCATCTTAATTGTCGCAATTCTTCCTAGAAGGGATATTTGCAATTTACTCCAAGTTTCCAAGTCCTTTTTAATTTGTTCTAAAATTTTTATATAGTTATCTTCCCATAGCATTGTTGTTTTTGCCCTTATCCAAATTCCTAAATATTTTATTTTATTTACTATTTGTAATCCCATAATTTCTTCGAGTTTCTTTTGTTTAGAATTTATTATATTTTTAACTAGTAATTTGGTTTTCCCCCTGTTTACTTTTAGTCCTGCTAATTCCCCAAATTCGTTTATTTCTTTCAATAATATTGGACCCATCTCTAAAGGTTCCTCTATCATAAATACCATATCATCTGCAAATGCTTGTGTCTTGTATTCTTGGTTCCTAATTTTCGTTCCTTTTATGTTTCCATTTCCCTAATTCTAATTAACAGTGTTTCTAGTACTGTAATGAACAACAGTGGTGACAAGGGGCAACCTTGTCTAACCCCTTTCTCTATTTTGAACATTTTAGTGGTCTCTCCATTTACTAATATGTTTGCCTTTTGTGTATCATATATTGCATTAATCATTCCTTCAAAATTATGTCCGAAGTTCATTTTATTAATTTGCTGTTTCATGAAATCCCAATTCAGATTATCGAATGCTTTCTGTGCTCTAGAAAAATCAATGCCATTTGGTTACTCGGTGGCTTTCATAATATTCTAATATGTTTATTATTGTTCTTATATTATGTCTAATTTGTCTTCTCGGCAAAAATCCATTTTGATCTGTATTAATTTTTCCACTAATGATTCCTTTTAATCTTTGTGCCATGATTGTCATAAAAATTTTATAGTCTGTATTTAGAAGCAATATTGGTCTATAATTTTTAATTTGATTGATGTTTGTCTCTTCTTTAGGTATAAGCGTTATGTATGCCTCCCTCCACGTGTTGGGAATTTTGGCCTTAGCCAATACTTCGTTACAAACTTCTAAGAACGTATTATTTAATATGTCTCCTATCTTTTTGTAGAATTCACTTGGATATCCATCTGGACCTGGTGTTTTGTTATTTTTTTGTTTCTGAATTGTTTCTCTTAGTTCATCTATCGTTATTTCTTTATTTAGCATCTCTCTTTCTTCATCAGCAAGTTTCTGTATATTTCCTCTCTAAGTATTGTTTTATTTTGGACACTTCTACTTTTTCTTGTTTATATAATTCCTCAAAATAGTTTCTTGCAATTTCTTTTTTTTCCAAGTCAGTCCAAGTTCCCCATTTTCATTCTCTAAACATTGTATCGTTCTTTTCTGTTCCTCTTTTCTCAATTTATATGCTAACCACCTCCCCGGTTTGTTTATGTTCAAAATAGTTTTGTTTGTATATTGTAACTTTCTAAGGAGTTCCTCTTGTTCAAGTATATTAAGTTCATGTTTTGTTTGTATTAATCCATCTCTAATTTGCTCATTATCTGGGTTTCTTTTTGTTTATTCTCTAATTTTTCAATTTCTTTTATTAGTTCATCTTGTTTCTCCATCTTTCCTTATTTCTATTCGATAAATACGAATTGATATTCCCTAATATAAGCTTTTATCGTATCCCACATGTTCTGTAGTGATGTATCCTCTTTTTATTAAAATTATAAAATTTATTAATTCCTCTCTTATTTTTTGCAAATATTTTTCTTCTTTCAAAATCTGCGTGATTAATGACCATCTTTGTCCTTTCCTTCCCCTTCTTTCCAAATTAAAGACATTGATTGTGGTCAGCCCATATATTTGTTAAGATTTTTGTATCCCGAATTTCTTTGTTTAATTCGCTGTTTATCCAAATCATATCTATTCTGGACCAAGATTTATGTGGGCTGGAGTGGAAGGTATACTGTGTAGTTCCTGGGTTTCTTTTCCTCCATACATCTTCCAATCCTAATTCCTCTGACATTTCGAAAAATATTTTTGGCAAAGTATTTCGTTTTTAATTTCGTTTTTAATTTCTAACCTTATCAACAACTCTAAGTGTATTTGTGTATGTATGTCATGATATAAGCTTAACAGATGTGAACTCTGTTTCAATTCTAAGCCTTCCTATTTCTAGAATTAAGGAAGGGCTTATAAGTGAGAAGATTTCCTTTTTCCTTGGTTAAGACAGATGATTTGGCAGCTGGCCATGGCCTAGCTGCTGATCCTTTGTCCAGGAAAACTTTTGATTCCCTCCCCCCCATTCTTCCAGCACCCAACCGTGCCATCTGTGGGTATGTCAGGTGCCACACGTTCCTATTTCTCTCCTTCCATTAATTGGACCATCAAACACTTTATGAATTTCTAACTACTCACAAACTCACACCCTTTCCGAAGTACAAATGTTGCCCAATTGTATTAGGATTATAAGATACTGAACTGAAACTGATAGTCTATCTCAGGGGTCTTCAAATGTGGCCATTTTAAGACTTGTGGACTTCAACTCCCAGGGTTCCCCAGTCAGTTGAAGTCCACAAGTTTTAAAGTTGCCATGTTTAGAGACCCCTAGTGTAACTTCAACACTTGCTCAAACATGTTTTGGTCATACAGGTAGTCCTTGACTTACAACAGCTCATTTAGCGACTGTTCGAAGTTACAAAGGCACAGAGAAAAGTGACCTATGACTGTTTTTTCACACTTACGACAGTTGAAGCATCCCCATGGTTACTTGATCAAAATTTGCATGCTTGGCAACTGTTTCATATTCTAACTGTACATGCTTACATGAAGCTCATGCCATTATCACCTCTCGCTTGGATTACTGCAATGCGCTCTACATGGAGCTGCCCTTGAAGAGCACTCGGAGACTTCAGCTGGTGCAAAATGCAGCCGTGCAAGTGATTATGGGGGCATCTAGGTGCACCCATATAACACCTGTTAGATTTGCATGAAGAGTCAGATGCGGAGTGCTTCAGTGAAGAGTTTATTAGTGACTACAGCTCATAACAGACCCATTTTGGGCTGCGGCTGCTACTTATAGCCAGCAGCCGCAGTTGCCAGCCAATCAGAGTGCAGGGTTTTCCCGCACTTTTTAAACCAACCATTTTTGACATTTTACAAGAACAGTTCAAACTTAACCAATGACATTCAAACCTGCATACATAACAACACCTATCCTCCGCAAGCTGCATTGGTTACCGGTGGTCTTCCGGGTGCAATTCAAGGTGCTAGTGACAACTTTTAAAGCCCTTCATGGCTTAGGAGCGGGATACCTTCGAGACCGCCTACTGCTACCGTATGCCTCCCAGCGCCCAGTTAGATCCCACAGGGAAGGCTTGCTCTGGATACCGTCGGCCAGACAATGTTGGCTAGCGGGCCCGCAGGCTAGGGCCTTCTCTGTGGCGGCACCATCCCTTTGGAATATGCTCCCCGTGGAGATTAGAACCATCCCCTCTACTACCATAGCCGTTAAGACCTGGCTTTGTTGGAAGGCATGGAATTGAGACTTCTGTTCTTCCCTCTTGTATGTTTGGACGATATGAATGAGTTTTTTGATTTTTATACTGTATAGGAAATGTTTTTAGTTGTTGTACGCCGCCTCGAGTTCCCCAATGGGGGAAGAGAGGCGGGATATAAATCAAATAAATAAGCTAGTTATATAACAAGGTGAATCAGGAGGCAGCCAGGAATATACGGCTCTCTTAACTCTAACCCTAACTCTAACCTTTTTTCAAAATAAGCCTCCAGTTAATGCAATGCAGCTACTTTAACTTTAAAAGTGCTGCAAACGATCATATATATAAAGAGACACAGGGATGAAAATTTCAGTCTTATTCCAATACACACAGAAATGATCATCTCTGGCCTTTATGGAGATAGGAAACAGAAACAGTATGCTTATAAAGTTGGTCTGGATCTATTTATTTAAAGCAGGGCATTGGAAAGGCTATATATTTATGTATATTTATGCCTGGAAAACAAAGGAATTACTGGCAGTGAGGCATCTGTGGCCTAGCTTCATGAATATTAGCTTTCTACTTAGAAATACATTGTAATCAAGAAGCAAAAAAATATTATTGAGTAGATTAGAAAATATGAGAATGAATGAATGAATGATATATGTACACACACACACACACACACACACACACATATCCCCCACAGCAAAGAGAAGCAGAGATGGCTAAACTGATTTTTTTTAAAATCCAAGGAAGAGAATATATTTAATTTTGTCTCAATTTTGAAATTACTTCCGGATTTTGTGTTTCCAATGGGGGAAAAAATGACCCCTGGACACTGCAACTGTCATAAATGGGAGTCAGTTGTCAAGCTCTGAATATAAATCACATGACCATGCTGCAACGGTCATAAGGATGAAAAATGGTCATAAGTCACTTTTTTCAGTGCTGTTGTAACTTCGATTGGTCACTAAACAAACTGTTGTAAGTCGGGGACTACCTATATTGCATGCTTAGACAATCATTTCAGGAAATGGTGAGCCTTGTTTTGAAACTTAATTTCTAACATTTATTTATTTATAATTGAACTTGTATGCTGCCCCCTCTCCGAAAGGACTCGGGGTGGCTCACAACTAAAATACAACAATAAATATATTAAAAAGAATTAAACTTAAACAAGCCCAGTAACTAAAACTAATTTAAAACTAATTTAAAATTTAAAACTAATTTAACACCACCCCCAAGAGGTCAGTCCAGCCCGACCTGCTCAAACAGCCAGGTATTCAAATCGCAGCGGAAAAAGTGGAGATCAGGAGCCAAACGGAGCTCCAGAGGTAGTTTGGTTCCACAAGGCGGGAGCTGCGACAGAGTAGGCCCTTCCCCGGGGCACTGCCAGCCGACACTGTCTCACGGACGGCACCCTGAGGAGTCCCCGTCTGTGCGCATTGTCTATGATGGCTCTTAAAACCAAACAAAAAGCATTCTCTTATTATCACAGCAACAAAAGCCTTAATTTTCAGATGCATGAAGTTGTTTGAAGGGTACTGTTTTAAACATAGATATAGAATACAATGTGGTGGCTTAGTAGAAGACAAATGTTTTTATATTCATGCTGGGCAAGCAATAAAATCATGGGTCGACCCAAGTTGGAAACCAGCTGTTAGTACGTGTATACCCTGGCCCGATTCAGTCCAAGGCTCAATATGTATATATTATTTATGATTTATCTGCCTTAGATAACTATTCTCTTTGGCCAGAACTGGCTGGATTCACATTATTGAGCTGGGAATATAACCATTAAATATCAGTCTAATATTTCAAACAAACTAAATCACTAGCCCCTTACTTCTGAAAATAGTTTGAGAATAGTATGTAAACACCAATCAATAAGGTCTTCTGTCAAATATTTTTCTTGGTCCTTCAGACTTCCCCATCAAATATCTCCGAATTCTTGTACAGGGCATAGGAAATGGCCTTCAAGGACAGGAAGAAGATCTGTCACTAAGGCAACACTCAAATAAGTTAATAAGGCCAATAAAAAAAGTTGAGAAAAATGTTTCCTTGTTCACATAATGGTAGAGCGAGTGAGGGCAGAGAGAAGTACATTCAGACTTGCAAGACTGTCTTATTATAGCTGTTACAATAAAAGTAGTCCTGACCTATATACAACTGGTTTCTTATTCTGCTCTACCTTGTCGTGCTGACAGTGCTTGAGTTAAAAGTTTCAGAGATGTGGAGGAGGCATGGATAATCCAGTCATTACCAATAAAACACAAATTTACATAAGATAAATTTTATCTTGTTAATCTACCTTACTGTGAGAGTTTCAGGGAGGGGAAGGGATGATGGATCTTGTCAGTATTGGAAGGTGCTTTAACATTCTTTGGGGATTAGCTATGCTCTTCTAATAAATCTTGCTTATTCTTAGGAGTTTATCTATCTATCTATCTATCTATCTATCTATCTATCTATCTATCTATCTATTTATGAGACTTATATGCCACCTTATCTCCCTAAGGACTCAGGGCGGCTTACAAAGTAAAAACAATAATACAAATATACAAATATTAAAAAACAATTAAACTCAAAGTCTCATAAACAATTCCAATTAAAACTATACTAAAAACTATACTAAAAACCCTTCCCCCCCATCAGTCTGGGTAGGCTAGTTGGAAATAGCCATGTCTTTAGGTCACGGCGGAAGGAGCAGAGGTCAGGGGCCACCCGGAGCTCTAGGGGGAGCTGGTTCCATAGGGTGGGTGCTCCCACCGAGAAGGCCCTACTCCTGGGAACCGCCAGCCGACATTGCCTGGTCGACGGCACCCGGAGAAGGTCCTGTCGAGAGCCCGGGGGGGAAACTGTTTGTGGCAGCAGGGTTTCCCGCATACACCCTGGTCCAATGCCATGAAGGGCTTTATAGGTCAACACCAGCACCTTGAATCTCAAGGTTAAGAGCGGCGCAACATCATCGCAGTGGCAAAGTGAATTTTATCTGATGCTGCAGCGCATGCCAAGTGTCTTGCTTCAAATAATCATAGGCCACCAGCAACAGGAGTGTGTGTGGGTGGGAAGCAGGAGCAAAAAGTTGCCAATTATTCTCAGATTTTTTTTGTCCCAAAGGTGCTTTTTTCAAGAGGCAACTGGACTTTCTGGTTTCCCCCCCCCTTTGAAGACGTTTCGCTTCTCATCCAAAAAACTTCTTAAGCTTGGATTTTTTGTTTATCTCCACTGAAGGGAATACATTTGTGAAGGTCAACAAATGTAAGGGATTTTTAAAAAAATCAAGCCTGCTGAAGGGAAGATGGTTTGCAGGCTCACCTGCCTGACACAGGTTGGTGTTGGAAGGCACCAAGAGGAAAAAAAGATAAAGGCGGCAGTTTCTGAATGCTTTTCACGCTAAAGTGGAGGTGCTTCTTGGCACCTCTAGAAGCGCACAGTAGTACAGCCAACCGATAGACACAAGCACACCCTTCCAACTTCTCCCAAAGGTGCTTTTTTCAAGGGCAACTGGACGTTTCTTTGCCTTTTTTCTTTGAAGACATTTTGCTTCTCACCCAAGAAGCTTCTTCAGTTTTGCTCAGAGCCGAAGAAGCTTCTTGGATGAGAAGCAAAACGTCTTCAAAGAGAAAACCAGAAAGTCCATTTGCTTCTTTGAAAAGGAAAAAAAGCATCTTTGGGACAACCACGATCTGGATGACTGAGAATCTCCACAGACGCTTCCAACTCGTCCGGAGAGTTAGATAGATTCCCGCCGTCACCTCGGTCTTGGTGGGCGGCTCCCTCCCTGCTCTCAAGTGGGCGGACACCCCGCCAGCCGCTCTCTCGGGGTCTGCGGGGACCAGAGCCCGATCACACTCGCGCAAAAGCTGTCCACCCTCGGGGGAGCTACCCGTGCGCTGCTGCTCCCGATCCGTGGACTCATGGCCACGGGCAACCCGCCGCTCCTGCCCGCGCCGGGGCTGCCCGTTTCGGTGCCCAGAGCAGCACCCCCGGCAGCGGCGGGGGTCCCCATGCCGCCCGCCTTCCTTCGCCCTCCCAGCTTCTTCGTGCGCGCCGCGGCCGCCGCGCTTTCCGCGGGCAACCCTCCCAGCTGCTACGCGCAGGCGGCCGTGGGCCTGGAGCGCGGCGTGGGTTACCCGCGCACGCCGAAGTGCGCCCGCTGCCGCAACCACGGCGTGGTGTCGGCGCTGAAGGGCCACAAGCGCTTCTGCCGCTGGCGGGACTGTGCGTGCGCCAAGTGCGCGCTCATCGCAGAGCGGCAGCGTGTGATGGCCGCCCAGGTGGCGCTGCGCAGGCAGCAAGCGCAGGAGGAGATGGACGCGCAGGGCGGCGGCGGCAGCAGCGGTGGCGGCGGGACTCACCCAACCAGCCGCAGAAGCGGACGCCTGTTGCGGCTTGCCTCAGCTCCGGGAGACAGGCGGCTGGCGGCGCTGAAAGCGAGCCGGCTCCCAAGAGTTCCTCCCCGGAGTTCCAACGCGGGCGAAGAGGTGGGATTCCCCTCGAGGTTTAAGGGGGTTAAATTTCCATAAAAAGTAGTGGGGCGTGGGGGGGGGCAGAAAGACAACCTCCCGAACTCAAATCCACCGCGGCTGATTCGAGCTTAAAGGGCTTTAAGTCAGAGGTGGGAAATTGGTGGCGTTTCAGTCAGCACGGTTCGCGAGAGCTTAGGTTTGAACGGCGGATAATCGAGGATGTTGGCAATTACAATTCAGCGTCTCTTGAGGGGAAAGGAGAACCGCTGGTACTTTCCCTCAAGTTTTAAGTTGTTTAGATTTCTTCGAGATCAGAGGGACATCACGGCGAAGGGGGAGGGTCTCTTTGAAAGTGTACAATAATGTGTTTTGAGAGCAATTTGGGATAGGACCGATTGAAATTTCTTTTTCTTTCGTTCTTAATGACCTTCAAGGCAAATAATAGCTAGTGTGTATTTCATGTGGAGCTATTTTATACAGGAGTGTGCAGCTCAAATCCTTTTTTAGATTACGGAGATTATTCATTAGTTAATGAATTGTTATTTGGGATTAGTGAAGAAACGCCTTAGGAAACTAATCAGTTTGCTGGATGTAGTAGATTGTAAAGTAGAAATCTGCCTTTCCTGTAGCTATAAAGAAAGAAAAAAAGAAAGAAAAAAAGGAAGGAAAGAAGAAAGGAAGAGAGAAGGAAAGAGGGAGGAAGGAAAGGAAAGGAAAGGAAAGGAAAGGAAAGGAAAGGAAAGGAAAGGAAAGGAACCACAGCTCAACTCTATGTATTGCTGGAATTGAAATGAACTGTAGATAGAATCCATTGATCTCTGTAAGATCCATTCAACTAAATGGGTTTGTGCTGGTAGAAAGAATATGAAGTCTTTTTTAGGTTCAAAAGATGCTAAAAAGTGTATTTCTAATAGCATTATAGCTCTTCTTACATCTCAAACACAACCACATTTCCCAGAATGTGTTAAGATTGTGGCTTTTCATCATGTTCTATAGCATGGATTATTAGAACTTTAAAAAGTTTCATATTTAATCATGGGTGTTTCAGGATTCATAAAATATTTCTCTGGTCTTTCTAGAGTTGCCAGGGTGCAGGTTGGCCATTTGCTTACATTTTAAGGAAAATATTAATGCTTGGAAAAATAGTGTTTCTAAAAATTATACAAAGGTATTATTCATGTTGCAAGCATTTGGCATTGCATGTATATTATCAAAACAGAATATGTTGCTTATTCCAAGGCAAATGAACTGAATCTATGAGCTGGCCTTCATATGGGCAATTGTAGTATATAAAGAGACAAAGCACCAAGAAATTGTCTTGGGAAAGCTCTGTTAAAAGATAATGGGTATTATAGTTTTCTTTTAGTGCTCTCATTAATTTAAATGGTCTTTCTGCAGATCAGCTTGTGCTATAGGAAATCTGTGGAGGGAAGCAGAAGAACAAGTATGGGAAAAGCATGGAAACATTATTTTCTTCTTTATGGATGACAAAAGCACATTATCCAATTACGACAATTTACTTTCAGATACAGTTTGTAGGTTTTAAGCACTTGGGAGCGACTTTACACTTGAAGAATATCCTGTGTGGATATTGCTTCCATTTTAAGATTTCCATGTTGTACTTTGCAGTAAGTGCATTTGTTTCACACTCTGTACATGTGAACAATCCTGCTTGGATATTTCACAATGGGCACCAAAAAAACGAGGATATGTACATCATATGCCATGCATATAGCAACCTGTGACATGGACACTTATGGTAAACTAGGTGTTTATGGGAAATCTGTTGTATGTGCAGTGCAGTGAAAGTAAGAGTTTTTAAAGGCACTGAACTCTGTACATAGAATATGGAATACAAGATGCGATTCCATAACTGGTAATGCCTAGAGGCCTTAGGGTGTTTATATGAGAAAGTGGTAGATAAATCAGATATATTGTAATAACTTTAGTATCCGGCTCCATTTTTTTTTCCCATTAGAAGAGAAGATTCAGAAGTATGACTTCTACTGCAGTGGATCGGGCAGTTCTGTAGTCCATTTGCTTACACCCTCTCTGACATCTTCTCCTGAAGCTGCTGGAAGCAATCAAGAGAAGCCACCCGAGATGCAGGCTTTAAGTAAAGAGATCTCTTTATCGGGTCCTGATGAATCTTTAGAAGGAACTGACAGCCCAGCCTCTTTGTCTTCTTCGGACATGGAATCAGGAAACGAAAGCGAGTGTCCCAAGGATTTTGTTCCCTGTAATGCCAGTGTCCCTCCTGTTCCTGCTGCTGCTGACAGTGCCTTAAAGCGCAGAGACCCCCTTAATATTCTTACCAAGGTCTTTCCTAATCACAAATCAAGCAGGTTGGAAAGAGTTTTGCAGCTCTGCAGAGGAGACATAGTCCAAGCTATAGAGCAGATCCTGAATGCCGGAGAACACAGGCAAGGATTCCGAGAGCTTGCAATCCCAGTCTTGCCCGAATGCAGTGCTTTCCAGAGATCTTCTGATTTTGGCCTGGGAGTAGATGTCGCAGCGCTTGGCAACAAATCAGCATTTGTGCCTCTTCAAACCAGCTCGGCCTCTTCCAGGAGAGAGATGAGTTTTTATGGCTTAAGCCCTAGACTGGGAATCGGACCTCTAAGAGTGACTTATTCTCCTCCAGGAAGAGCATTACCTGGATTGATGGCACCGTACCTGAGGACTGGCTTGTTTCCTGCTTTTCCTTTCCATCCAGTGGTGGATTCTTCCTTTTCAGGGGTGATCAAAGATGCATCTTATTCCCCCAGTGAAGACAAGCTTTTCAGTACCAAGATGTACGCCAGGTTAAATGAAGAACGCAAATAGCATTTTGATCGACAGTTACTTTTTCTTAGTCTAATTTGTTCAGTTCTGCTGATACTCATTGTGGAGTCCGATTCTTAAATGTACATCCAATAAAGAGAAAATTAGTATTAAATCCTTCATTAAAAAAAAGGCTGCCACAGGATTCTTTCCCCAAAATCAGTTGAAATTGGCCATAAAATAATTTGAAAATGGAGAAATTTGTGTCAGCAGTGAAAAATTGTTAGAAGCAAAATTGATATGGAACATTATATATTAACATATAATCTCATCTCATTTGAATCTTTGGAAGAAAAAAAGGGTGATATTTAGAGATTGGAAGTTGAAAATCCAAGAGTAACGTGAAAAACTCCAGAAAATCAAAACTTTTGGTTTTTGCATTTTCAAAATATTTGATACATTTGTTTTTTTCTTTTTTACTTGAAATGTAGGTGTTTGAAGTCAAGAAATAGTTTTCCAAATATAGACTCTTGATTTTTTCTAATGAAACAGTTCTTGAAATATGTAGTACATGTCTCTGATCAACTGTTGTAACAAAATTGCTAAATGATTTTGGATATAAGCAGTCTTTTTAGACTGAAGATATTATGACTGAAGATATTATGGGACGTGGCTTAGTGGCTAAGACGCTGAGCTTGTCAATCAGAAAGGTCTGCAGTTTGGCGGTTCGAATCCCTAGCGCTGCATAACGGAGTGAGCTCCTGTTACTTGTCCCAGCTTCTGCCAACCTAGCAGTTTGAAAGCATGTAAAAATGCAGGTAGAAAAATAGGGTCCACTTGGAAGGTAACAGTGTTCTGTGCTCCTTCGGTGTTTAGTCATGCCGGCCACATGACCACGGAGACGTCTTCAGACAGCGCTGGCTCTTCAGCTTTGTAACAGAGATGAGCACCGCACCCTAGAGCCGGAAACGACTAGCACGTATGTGCGAGGGGAACCTTTACTTTTATTATGCCTTAATTATGTTTGCATATGGATAGAAGAATTGAAGGAATTGCCTGGTTAAAAATAATTCTGAATCATGCTTTAGAATAATATGATTGAGATTCAAGCTCATGTAATTTTCTCCTAATGTATATCAATAATAATGAAGGTTGGAAAATCTTTTATTTTGCATTACTAGGTGTATAACATTAAATCTGCCAACTGCAGTTATACCGTGGCTGGGTCCACACATTATACTAACTCATAGTTTGCTCAAACCATGATTTTTAATAGTCTGTAATCTCCAGGTTCACACAATATGCTAAGTGAAAATAGCTTAGTGCAACATGTGAATCTAGTCCAGGGTTTGTTTGTGCTAAAGAGTGGCTTATTTAATAATGGTTTATTGAATAACCCATAAGTTTATGTGCAACAAGGTTTAATCTAATACAATGATGGGCATCTTGGGCATCTCTACAAGCCATGTGGGATTTGTAGCACCCATTTCTGCAAAATATTGGTCTACCAAATATGGCAGAAATATGATCACATTTCAGTGGCCCAGTCTTTCTGGGATGACAGGACCCTCAAGATTAAGACTGGGCTTAGAAAACTTTCTTACATTCCCACCTATAACTCCCTGTAACCTTCCCCTCCTAAAATCATAAACAGACCAAATTTAACTTGTTTTGGAAGAATGGAGTTAAGAGTGGAAATAAGAACATGAGGAATCTGGCAGCCAAATTGCTCCTGTCTTGAAATTCCCATGAAATCATATCAAGCCACACCAAACAAACCATGTTATGATGTAACAGGGTGTGTGAATATAATACATATAATACAGTGTGTTATGTGACAGAAAACAATTTTGGGAATTTGAAGAGTTTTCTTTTTTAGATTAGACATTTTGTCTATGGAAGGAGAAAAGGAAAAAACAGATGACACTCTCAAGCATCATTTCTGTAATATGAAGCCTTAATTTCCAGCTACTAGCACATTGGCTGCTGCTTCTGTGGGATCTGTAGGCACAGGGTGGACTTCTGATTCTGAAGTTAAAACTGGCAACATGGATGCAGATCAAGGGATGATAGAAGCATTTGGAGAACAAATGGGTCACATGTGTAATAATATATGTGGATTAATAAAATAATGAATTAACTAGTAGGAAGACGATAGCTGATTTTTTTGATTTATGGGACTTTCCACTTCAAATTTCCACACTGTAAATGGGTTAAAAGCAAGCTTTTTTAAAAGCATAAAATGATTCAGTGAAACAATTACTCCAGACTACCTGACAAAACTGCTACTTTTTGCATTTATACTAGGTTTTACTAGGGGGTGAGGATTTATCTAAAGTACATCAAAAGATGTTCAGTTATTATCCAAAGAAACCCCTTGTTTATATTACCTGAGACTTAGTATACTTTTTAAGATTTGAGTGTGTGTGTGTGTGTTCATCTAGAAAGATTTTGTTGTTAATTTGGTTTTGTGGCCCAGCCCTAGATAATAAATAATAAAATTATGAAAATTTTATTATTTTATTTAAAATAAAATAATAAAATCCTTAACAAATTTGTGGATGGGTCTTTCTGCCCTTGCTCCTTCACTAAAATTATTCAACATTAATTTTGTCAACTTTTATTTCTGGTGCTGTGAAGATTTTCTTCAATGGAATTAGGTTCCAAAGTTAATCATCACCATCTAGTGGCTGCTTGCAATCATTACAGGTTTAACAAACATTCCCCCCTTTTTTTCTTTCGCCCTGAGTAATGAAACTATCTTGCATTCACTGAAATGATAAGCAATGATGGATTGAACAGCCCCGTAAGCAAGCATTTTGTTCTCACACAAAGGTATGTGGATTTTTTTTTAGTTCAGTTAAATTTTATCCTAAAAGAGTTGGAAAGAGTGCAGAACATCCTCAGTAAAAATTAGAAATTTGACTCTCTGGATTCCACTGTAGCGCAAAGTTTAATGTACTTTTTGTTAATGCTTAAGAAAACAATATACACTCCTGTCTGTGTACACTCATTAATGCCATTCAGTTCAATACTAATAAGAAGAATTGATGCATTTGCAGGCTATGAATGATCTCCAAATAACAGCATGACCGGGAATATCATTTAATTGGAAAGAGAAAAGTTGAGTGCCAATGTTAATAAAAAGCAAATGCATGATCTTAAGAACTGCCCTGACTTTCTATTCTAGATTGAATTGCAAAATAAAATTCTGATTTCTTTGGTTTCTAATCTATAGAACAGGGGTGTGAAACTCAAGACCCACAGGCTGGATGTGGTCGGATCTGGCCCATGGGGCCCAGTCTACCAGAATTGCCTTGGCCCAGTCTACCCAATGCGAAGAGGAAAGATCAGGCCAGTGTAGCTTTGGCCCAGTCTACCCAATGTGAAGAGGAAACATGCCAGGATTTGGGGGAGTGGTTTCAAACTAGCCACGCCCACCCAGTTGGACACACCCACCCAGTTGGCCTTACCCCCCAGGTCAACCACAGCCCTGATGCGGCCCTCAGTGAAATTGTGTTTGACACTCCTGCTATAGAGGAAGCAATAAACAAAGACCTTCTGGAATGGCAGCACAGTCTCTGCTCGCTGCTTTCTTGCTGCTCATACTGTTTATTGTGTCACCTACTGAAAGCCTATCTTGGCAGTGATAAGGCAGGGATTTCACTAAGCACTAGCTGGACTGTCTCAAAACTGAATCCAAAGTCTTGTCTGGTAGGTTTTGTTTTTGATTTCTAGATCAGAAAATAGAAGGTCTTGCTTCTTGCGGTGAAAAAAAAAATTACTCCCTTCCCCCCCTTCTCTCTCTAAGGGGAATGCATACAACCAGCTCTCAAATTAGGAGTCATTGTAGCCCTCCTGGTCAGAGGAGGGAAGAATGACATCCAAATAACTCCTGCCAGCCTTGCATATTCCTCTGCCTGCTTCACAGTCACATTTTTCCTGAAAGTGTGAAGGCCTCGTCAAAGCCAGGCAAGCTGTCAGATAGTTTATTTCTGCCGACATCTTCCCTAATGAGGGAAAAAATGGCTCTTTTTAAGATCTGGAGCTGGGGCTTCTCCATCGAACTATCTTAAAGTCTCTATAAAGTCCTATGGGGGGGAATCTTCACAATGAAAGTGGTTTGAATGTACCCATTGTGCTTGATTTACTTAACGAGGTTTCTTTCCTAAATGGCCCAGCACTGCAATAGGACAATTTCATTCAGGAACACAAGAAAGGGAAAATTGATGGAAGACTTCACAAGAACTTATGTGGTGTAGTATTCAGACCCACATTCTATTTGATCCTCAGCTATGGAAGTTCACGGGTTGATTTTGGGCGGCTCACACTCTTACCGTTGGTGTGGCACCTCAGTGGTTAAGATGCTGTGTTTGTCAGTTGGAAAGCCGTCAGCCCAGGTTCAAGACCCAGGTGCTACACAATGGGGTGAGCTCCTGTCCTCACCTCCGCTCCTGCCAACCTAGCAGATGGAAAGCATGCAAATGCAAGTAGATGAATAAGTACTACTTCGGTGGGAAGGGAACAGCGATCTGTGTGTCATGCTGACCACATGACCACAGAAATGACAGCTGGCTCAATGGCCTTGAAATGGAGATGAGCATTGCCCCTATAGTCGGCAATGACTAGCAGAGTAAAATATGCTAGTATTTTACCTTTATACTCTCTTAACGACTTACAGGGTGTGTTTTTGTATGTGTTGCTACCTTATGTTCTTGAGCAAAAGTCTGGATAAAAAATTAACAAATAACAAACTTCTGCTGGGCTGTATTTATCCTGAGGGAAATACAGAATACTGGTAAAAGAAAAAAGATGTCATAAAAGTCCTTCACCAAACAGTAGCATTATGACCTGCCAGAGCCTCACCCACTGATGAATTCCTTGCTCTATATACTCAGAAGAGGAGATGATTTTGTAGCAGGAACATTGACATGGTGAAACTACAGGTAACATGATCACTAGTACCACTGAATAACTGAGGTCTTGTAGCAAGGAAACGATTCATCTTTTTTTTTAATCGAACGCACTATATAAATAAGACCCAAGAATGAACTAACCAGGTGGGAGATACTTATGTGGACAAGATTTTTTTTCTTTTTTTGAAGCAACATATCTCTCCCCTGCACTTTGTTTTGTGACATTGCTTGTTAACTATGCCAGTGATCTCTTGCCTTCAGTAGTATCTCCTAATCCTTCTCCTGTGGTTTTGGGCAACTCCCAAATGTTCTGGAAATATCTGACTCTTATTATTTTCTCTCCCAGACTAGAATTTCTCCCTTATTTCCCCTTTTCTGTTTTAGAATTGGCAGTCTCTCCCTTAGATATGCTTATGGACAGTTGGTGCAGCAAAAGCTACTGCCATACACTGCCTTTTGTATATTAAAGTTTTGGTAATAAAACTAATACGTAACAAATCCAAGCACTTCAGTAGATTGGCAGCATGTTATATAAAGACGTATTTCCTTGAGATCATGAATAGTCACCCAGATTCAGCAAAACTGGTTGTCAATTAAATATGAAAATAGTTCAAGCTGTGTTCTTTGGGGTGGTAAGATATTGCTTTGAAAATGCTGAACCAAGAGTGTAAAAAAACAAAGTTGCCTTTAAATTAGGGATTTGGAGATAATACTGAGGATATCATAGACTGCGTTAAGAACCAGACAGTCATTCCTACCAGATAAAATAGGAAATAAATATTGTTCCCTTAGGACAGTGATCAGCAACTCAAGCTACATACTTTGGGGCATGAGAAACAAAGAAATGATGGATTTAAAACAGGGTTACCCTTGACAAGACTGAGAGAAATGGAAGAAGAGGAAGACAACAGATAAGATGGATGGGATGAAATATATCCTGGAATGGGAACGTCCTTGGCAGAGCCATAAATTATTAGTAAAATAGGTCTGACAGTGAGCATTTGTCCATGTTGTGATCGGGAAACCACCTCAACTTCTTCAAGTAATTTGGTATGTTATAAATGGGTGGGATTCAGCCAATTCAGACCGGTTTGGGTGAAGCGCTTGCTCACCAAACCGGTTGTTACACCGGTTGAACCCCACCCCTGGTTATAAAGCAATTAGCTAAATAATTTATATCTGCATACAATTACTGGATAAGTGCATATGTGAATCACTGATTTGGATGTAAGACAATAGAGAAGTTTAATTCTCTCCCATTCTTCAAACACTGTACAGGTAATCCTCGACTTACAGCAGTTCATTTAGTGACCATTCAAAGTTACAACGGCACTGAAAAAAGTGACCTAAGATCATTTTCCACATTTATGACCATTGCTGCATCTTCATAGTCATGTGGTTTACATTTAGATGATTGGCAACTGGTTCATATTTATGAAGGTTGCAAGTTTATGAGAGTCATGCGATTCCTTTTGTAACCTTCCGACAAGCCAGCCACCAGTCTTTGTCAAACTTGGTAACTTTAAGATGTGTGGACTTCAATTCTCAGAATATTGGCTGGGGAATTCTGGGAGTTGAAGTCCACACATCTTGAAGTTTACCTTGGTCGAGAAGTTGTAGAGCTTAAGCTATGGAGAGCTGGAGAGGCTCTAAGTGCAAACAGAATACAGCTGTGTAACAACTGTACTTGGCAAAGAATGCCACCATGGTGCATAACAAGCTAGTGATGGGTCCCTTTTAAACGGAAGATGTGATTGCACACAGAAACAAAACTTATCTTAAATCAGTGAAGGGGAGAGCTATGTGACCTATGCAGGGTTGCTTAATGTATGGAGATTTTCATATATGAAATTATAATAAAACTGTAACAGTTTTTAAAAAAACCTGAAATGTTGAGAAGCCTGTTTAAACTACGAGGCCCTAAGGCAGTGGTGGCTAACCTTTTTGGGCTCTTGTGCCAAAAATTGTGTGCACGCAAGCGCTCGCATGCCTGCGTGCCAGCACCCAAAAGGCAATGCGCACAGCCCCCCATGCCGCCTGTGCATGCGCACGTGATTTCCCCCCCGCTGCCCCCTTACCTGCACTGCACCTCCCAGCTGATTTTCTGCCCCTTTGAGGCCCTTTTCAGCCTGCTAGAGGCTTGAGGGATGCCTCTGCAGGCTTTGCAGGCTGAAAAATGGGCCCATTTCATCACTTCCGGCATTTTGGGAAATACAGGAAGTGATGAAACGGGCCTATTTTTCGGACTGCAGAGGCATCCCTCAAGCCTCTGGCAGGCTGAAAAAGACCCAAAAATCAGCTGGGAGGCACACACGTGCGCAGTGAGGTAAGTTTCCCTGGGGCTCGTGTGTCCACACAAATGGCTCTGTGTGCCACCTGTGGCACGCGTGCCATAGGTTCACCATCATGGCCCTAAGGCAAAGGTGAGGAACAATGGCCCCTTGATGACTTATGGACTTCAATGCCCAGAATTCCTGAGCCACCTTGGGTTTGCAATGCCTTTATATAAACATGATTGTTGCTAAATTCCAAAATACTTACAATCAAAGTATCTGGATAGGTAATCCTCGACTTAAGATCTATCACTTAGTGACCATTCTGAAGTTATGTCCGACCTCCAAGAAGCATGGCTGGTTCAGGATTCTGGGAGTTGAAGTCCACAAGTCATAAAATGGCCATTGTTCTCTACCCCGCCCCTAAGCTGTAGCTTCAGGGGTGGGATTTCGCCAGTTCAGACCAGTTCAGGCAAAGCGTGCACTCACTGAACCAGTTGTTACACTGGTTGAATCCCATCACTGTGTAGCTTGCTTAGTTTAAGCCAATCCGGCACAGCTTTCTTTTCTAGCAAATGGAGAATGTAATTATATGTGTGTAGAAGTTAAAGTTGGTGAAGGACTTAAGTGCTTTTGCAGTTAAACTACTCGTACCAGCAAGGATATTTCTCCCAGTGGCCATAGACTAAAAAGAAAAAAAAAAAAAAAAAAAATGCAAGGAACTTCTGTGAGTTTCCTCTTTGCTAAAACTGCCAAAAACTAAACATGATTTCCAAGGGGACACTTCCTTGGTTCTAAATTATTCCTGGAGTGTTGATTATTTTAATTGCTCATTAGGAGCCTTATCTGCTAAACAAACTAAATGATTGTCTTTGGGGTTTGGTATCCTGGGTCTCCCAATTAAAAGTAATCAGAGCAGAGGACTCCCCCTGCTGAGACCTAATAAGAAGAGCGTTGAAATGTAGCATCTATAAACTGGGCAATGAAACTGGGCTGCTGCTTTCATTGTTGCTGGACATCAAGACTTTATGGGGATGGATGTCCAGTGCACCTTCTAGACAGTTCTAACAAAAGCTGGAATGTGGAAATACCCTGTGGGTGACTTAATTCAATGTTGCATTTAAATTGCATTTCATGTTTTAAGACAAAGTCTTCTCGGATAATAATATTATGGCTAATAACAACGACAGAAAGAATACAATAAATGCCAACGAACTGATGTTCTCCTAGCATGTGTCAGTTTGAGTCTTAAGATTCATGAGCATGGTTAAGGATTATGGAACTTGAAGTCTACCACTTATGGAAGCACTAGGTTTGGGGTAAATTTACTAGGATAAGCAAATATACCTAAAAGTATGTATTAATCTGAATGGGGTTTAGAGGAATATTTTGTCCCTGGAATTGTCAGACCTTACAAATGCCCTGGTTTAGAATCAAGACACAGAAATGTTAGACGTAGGGGTGTCCAACCTTGTTAACTTTAAGACTGGGGCAAGAAAGGTCATAAAGTCGGGCAGAATGTTGGAGTCAGTTATGGCCATAAGCCGAGGACTATCTGTAATTTGCCTCCCCCTCACTTTCCATGAAAAAGACAAGCATTAGTAATAGCGTCTGCAAAACCACAATTAAAGTGAAGGCATGAGAGCCAGGAGGCAAAAGAACCTTGATGACTAGATTCAGCATATGGGCAAACCTCTTTTATTTAACATCTACATGAAGCCGCTGGGTGAAATCATCCGTCGTTTCGGGGTGAGATTCCATCAGTACGCGGATGACACCCAGCTGTACATCTCCATCCCGAACCAGATCAGTGATGCCCTCCTGATGACCTGGTGTTTGGATGCGACGGATTTGGATGGCGGGAACATGCTTCGACTCAACCCAGCCAAGACTGAGTGGTTGTGCATACCGCATCTCGGCCCAGTCAGGAACATCCATTTTTGACCATAGGGGAGAGATGTTGCCCCTGTGGATAGGGCTGAATCTGGGGGTCCTCCTGGATGTACGGCTCCGATTGGAGAAGCAGGTGGGGCTGTTGCCAGGGGGCCTTTGCCCAGCTCCGCCTTGTTCGTCAACTAGCCCATTTCTGGACCAAGATGCCCTGCACAGTCACTCATGCCCTTGTTACCTCTAGACTCGACTACTGCAACGCTCTCTATTTAGGACTGCTCTTGCATACCATCCGGAGATTGCAGCTGGTGCAGAATGCGGCGGCGCGGTGGTGATGGGAGTTTCCCGATTCTCCCATGTTACCCCCTCCTCGCTGCCTGCATTGGTTGCCAGTTGCACTCGGGTGAGATTCAAGGTTTTGGTTTTAACATACAAAGTCCTTCACGACATGGATCCTCAATATCTAAGGGAGCGACTATATCGGCCCAACCACCCTGTGCAAGCACATAGGCAAGGACTCCTCGGGTCCCGTTGGCAAGTCAATGTCGGCTGGCGGTCCCCGGTGATGAGCCTATTCTGCGCCCCTGACCTCTGGAACCAATTGCCCACTGGGGCTCCACCTGGCCCCTGACCTCCGCACCTTCCGCCATGATCTGAAGACCTGGTTGTTCGACCAATCCGGGCTGTGACCCTCCCTGGGGGATGGGTTTTTAAAATTATTTTAAATTATTGTAAATTTTAGTTTTGTAACTTTTTGGGCTTGTGAACAGTTTAATTCTTTTTAATTATTTATTGTCGTTGTTTTTAGTTGTGAGCCACCTCAAGTCTTCGGAGATGGGGCGGCATACAAGTCCAAATAATAAATAAATAAATAAATAAATAAATGAAAGAAAGAAAGAAAGAAAGAAAGCAAGCAAGCAAGCAAGCAAGCAAGCAAGCAAGCAAGCAAGCAGGGGTTTCAAAATTGCAAAGACCTCCCAGTTATATTCTGAAGCCCTGAACAATACTGGATTACTCTTGGCTGGTAAGGATTATTCCAAGAGAAGAATTGCTCCCTGCCCATTTTAGCAACTATAGCATATTGGACAAGAGCAAACCAAGATGGTCTGAGGGAAACAAGAAGAAAGGAGGCTGCCAGCTGACCAAAGACCCAGATCAAAAGAACTTGCCTCATTCATGCATACATAAGGACTTAGAGTTGCCCATAACAGCTCATGGCCATTGCTGCATACCTGCGCTGCAAAAGAGTTGAGTACAGATGGCCACAGATGGGCTGATGCAAGCACCTCCCAAATTCCAGCTGTGCGTTGTGCAAAGGTCCTGCATGTGGATTGGTCGATCCAACTTCCTGTTTGGTGCTTTGCAGTTTTGAGTCCCCCAAACCAGAACATTAGCATTCACAGACATATGACTGCCACAGCTAGTTGTGGCCTGCCAGCGGCCAGCAGAACTGGCAGCAGATTTGGACAGTGAGAAGGTTGTGGAGGAACATGGGCCAGTCCTGGAGTCTGGGAAAGGGTCTGATGAATGCTCTGTGTTGGAGGTAGAGATGGGGCCAGGGCTGTCTGACACTTTATCAGCTGCCTTTGGAGTCGGACATCAGTGAGGCAGAAGGTCAGCTGGAGCCTGTTCCCCATGTATGCATGTGCAGAGCTGCCAGAAGAAGGGAACAGCTAAGGAACAAGGGTTGACTTGGGAGTAAAGGCTCAGGTGGATGGTGAATGGCTTCAGGTGGATGGTGAATGGCCTCCTCCCATAGGAGCTTAAGGGGAATGGGGTTTTGCAGGAGACAATTAGTTCATTTTGGGTGAAGATCTGTTCCTGCATTCTTGTTAAGTATTGTGGCATCTGAAAGATATTGGCCTGACCCAGTCTCCAAGCCTGATAAATGTCTGTAATTGTGAAATTTCATGCAAGAGTGTTTGCCGGGACTTTGCTGGAGAAGAATTCACTGTCAATTAAATAAAGTAAAAGGGTTTATCAGGAGAAGGACTCGGCTTCATGCTGTTGTGGAAGCCTAGATCAGAACAGAGCTATACAACTTGTCTACAAATGGTAGACACATATGTTCTGTCACGGTGTCATCGTGCAATGCTGGAGAAGTTTACTTGAGTCTACTGATTATACATCTTGCCAGTTTGGCCGAGCAAAATGGATAACAATAGCAATAGCGCTTCAACTTATACACTGCTCCATAGTGCTTTACAGCCCTCTCTGAGTGGTGTTACAGAGTCAGCATATTGCTCCCAATAATTGCCCCCAGCATTTTACTGAACTCAAAAGGACAGAAAACTGAGTCAATTTTGAGCCAATTTTGATCAAACTCCTGGCTGTGGGCAGAGTTAGCCTGCAATGCTGCATTCTAAAACTGTGCCACCACAGGTCTTCCTCTGTTTGGCTGAGAAGGAGTTTGGCTTTTAAACAGGGCAAGCCAAGGGTCATGGTAGTCTTAGCGTTTACAGTGAAAAGGGAATAGGCAAATGCAGGGGTGGGCTTCAAAAATTTTAGCAACAGGTTCTCTGCCTGTTTGATGGGTGGCCGTGGTCAAAGTCGGCCTCCTCCACCATGGTGGGGGGCATTTTTGCCCTCCCCAGGCTCGGGAGGCTCTCTGGAACCTGGAAATGGGCCCATTTCCGGCCTTCCTGAACTTCCGGGAGGCCCGTTTTTCACCTTCCCCAAGCCTCCCCATACGCCCTGCACTTACCTGCATCCAAAACGGGCCACATGAGGACTGGGGTGGGCAGGGCCAGCCAGGAGTGGGATTTGGGGGTTCTCTGAACTGTGCAGAATCTTAGCTAGAGGATCTCCCAAACCCCTATGAACCCCCAGCAGCCCACTCCTGGACAAGTGGCTGAAGAGCCATAATCCTAGCAGTTATGACCTTGCTCCCTCACACTGAGTGAGTGAGGAGAGGCCCGACACTTGGGATGGCAGGAACCACAAATTGTGAGGAGCCTTTGTGTGGAATTTCAGCCCTTCTGTGTTGCACTGGGATCCCTGGGGGCCTCTCTTGCACAGCCAGAGACTTCCAGGTTGGAGCTTTTGGTAAGGAACTGCTCCTCGTGTGGCGTGAGTCCCTCGGACTTATGATTTCCTGCCCGTATTTTTTTTAAAATTACATTTATATGCCGCCCTTCTCCGGAGACTCAGGGCGGCTTTACAATTTTTGGGATGCAACCCAGTGTGCTCAGCAATAGCCTTCATTCCAGCTCAGAACAGACCCGATTTGGCTGGGCTGCGGCTGCTACTTATAGCCAGCAGCCGCAGTTGCCAGCCAATCAGAGTGCAGGATTTTCCCGCACTTTTTAAACCAATCATTTCTGACATTTTACAAGAACAGTTCAAACTAAACCAATGACATTCAAACCTGCATACATAACAGTATTGGGTTCCATTAATGACCAATTTCTTCCACTCTTTTGTAGTTCAGACACACCATCTGCAGTTGAATGAAAGATGACAGCAGGCTTGAGGGGAATGCCAGTGTTTGCAGAAACACAAATACATTTTTATTAAAAGAAACTGGCAGGCTGGGACTGCAATCATACCCAAGACTGAGCATATGGTGCACGGACAGATTGCTGACTTGTGGAAGATGGACGCCATTTTATCTGTGGCCTCAGCTGTTAATGGCTAAGAGACCTTCTAGCAAGAAAGCAAATGCAATTCTCTGGTGTTTTGAAAACGATGCACCTGTTTAAAATGCCATGTTGCTGGCTTTTACACACAAAATGTCTTGCTGGATAACCTCCAATTCTGTGACGTATCATGCAGATCTGGCAGAAGTAACTAAGCCAACCTATTTTCATAATGCAAACAATCCTGAGATCAGAAAATCCAACTGTCACAGGTAGTTAATTATTGGCTTTTGCTCCAAGAGTCACAGCGCTGATGTGGATACCTGCGTGCCAAAAAGTGGCCTCAGAGCATCAAGTCATTTCACAGGTATTAGCTAGTTTTTGATTGCCACTTTTTTTTATCATCACCAAACAGGATTAAATTAGAAACAGGGAGGTGGGTGTAAAACCCATGGTCCATTACAAATCCTTTACATCAGCAACCCATTTATTTTCCAGGGTTCTTGAATGCAATTTTATTTGGAACTTTTTGGATGCAATTTAATTTGGAGCTCTCTATTCTGACAGTATTGCTCTTGTGGATCTGAGTTTTTCTTCCACGATTTGGTGGAGAAAATAGCCAGTTGTTTATTCATTTATTCTGGATAACACATTGTTTTGGAGCTGGGAGGGAAGGGGAATTGGGGAGCACTGTTTAATAAGTCACAGTCTATCTTGCTAAAGGAACAGCAAATAGAAATTACCTTTTTAGAAAAAAAAGTGTGAAACTGATGCCATCTACATACATGTCATTCTCATTAGTAATACTTCATTTGAAAAATAAAAAAAACCCTGTATTTCCATTATGCCACTCAAGTTTAAATCCTGAGTGGTGATGAAGAATGCTAAGTTTTTAAATGCAGCCACATTCTATTTGTACTGTGCCATTTAAATTCTCTCATTTAAGATGTTTATTGACAACCTAAAATAATCATGGCCAGGATGAGATCCATTTCAGCATTCTTATAAACTCACTGAATGTAAAATGACAGCTGGTAAAGGAGTGTTTATCTCAAGATTTCGGCTGAAGCATGCTTTGAAGAACTTCTATTAAATACTGGCAACTTCTAAATGTTTATTATTTGTCTAAGGCCCTGTTTTATTTAGTTTTTTGCAGTTTGATCATTTTAGCTAGACTGGGGGTGTAAACTCAAGGCCTATGGGCCCACCCTGAAAACAGTAAAAAACCGGCCCGCAGTGCCTCTGTCAGTGAAAATGGAGCCTGGGAGGGCCTTGCGCAGCCTCCCCAAGCTTCATTTTCACTGGTAAAAGGCTGCAGGAGGTCATCACGGCTGAAAACGGAGCCTGGGTGGCAGTGGTGGGATTCAATTTTTTTTACTACCAATTCTGTGGGTGTGGCTTGGTGGGTGTTGCATGGCTTAGTGGGCATGGCTTGATGGGCATGGCAGAGGAAGGATACTGCAAAATCCCCATTCCCTCCCCACCCCACTAACCTGCTTTCTAGTTCCATTCTCCTGTGCAGGGCAACAAAAGACCCAGCTGATAGCTGGGACTTGAGAGGCAGAGAATAGATGGGGACAGGGCCAGTCAGAGGTGGTATTTGCCAGTTCTCCGAACTACTCAAAATTTCCACTGCTGAATACCACCTCTGCTGGATGGGCCGAGCACAGCCTCCCCAAGCTCCATTTTCGCTGGCAGAGGACTGCAGTAAGTTGTCGCAGCTGAAAATGGAGCCTTGATCAGTGACATCGAGCTGGTCATGCCTCCTGGCCATGCCCCCCAAGGTCAAACACAACCCTGATGTAGCCCTCAATGAAATCGAGTTTGACACCCCTGGCATAGGCTATCCATCTGATTTGATGATTTTAGTTTTTTAAATGTTTTTTGTAGTTTTTTAATTGTGTCCACCATTGGGGTGCATCAAGGACAACTTGCTGCAGCCAATTCGCCACCGCCAACTTGCCACCGGCAACTCAACGCAGCTAACTTAATGCAAGACAACTGTACTTTAGACCGGTCTTTCTTTCTTTCTTTCTTTCTTTCTTTCTTTCTTTCTTTCTTTCTTTCTTTCTTTCTTTCTTTCTTTCTTTCTTTCTTTCTTCTTCTTCTTCTTCTTCTTCTTCTTCTTCTTCTTCTTCTTCTTCTTCTTCTTCTTATTATTACAATATTATAATTATATAATAATAATTTAGTTACCTCATGTTGATTGTATCAGTGGTGGGTTTCAAATTTTTTTTATCACCGGTTCTGTGGACGTGGCCTGGTGGACGTGCTATTTGTGTGCGCATGTGCTTCATGCACGTGCATGTGCAGAGGGTTTCTACTGACCTTCTCCTGCAATCCTGCACTCTCCTTGTGTCTTCAGCAGCTGATGTGCAGCAATTCACTGTGCTGCATGAAGCAGCTGAGCTTCAAAACCAGGAAATGAAGGTCAGTATAGAGCTGGGGCAGGCCGGAGGGCCCAGCAGCTGATTGTTGGAGCGAACTGGTTTGCTCACAGATGATCCTCAGAGCTACCAGTTCAGCCAAACCAGGCTGAATCTGGTAGAATACCACCCCTGTATCGTATCATGGAGAGTTGTCCTGTGGTGAGTTGATCATAGTGAGTTGGTGGCAGCAAGTTGGCCAGGCGATATCCCATTCCAATTGGGATTGGGTGGCTAATAAACACAAAAAATTATTTTGTTAAAAAAAAATCAGGGCAGTGTGTAAATGCCCCTTTGTTCCAACCAACAAATGGAGATTTTGCATAGACACAAACCCTCCATCATCAAGGCAGAGCAACCAATCCAAATGGATCAACTTCGACTTAGTACTTTCTGTGGTGTGAAACACTGTTTGAGGCACAGCATCTCATTGATACAACGTGGTGTTGCTTTGTAAATATCCATACTGTAACACCTAAGCCCCTAAGATCAGCCTCTGCATAAAGGGAATATGGATGCTCATCTAACTTTTTTAAAAAGAACCCCATGGGAGTTTTAAAAAAAAACCCAGCAAAATTAGCTTAACTTTCATTTAAGCCAGTGAGCTTTTAGCTTTGCTAAGGTTACATGTTTGCCGAAGTACAATCAGTTTGGTTTCTTCAAACATCAAGTTTTATTTTATTAACCTTTTTAGATTTCTCTGAGGAAATCAGCAACCTGTGAAGAGGGTGTGTGATACACAACCCCAGATCAGTGGAATTAAAAAAAACCCCAAGCCCCTGCTTAGAACAGAAAGATGCATATTTATACTAGTTCAATGTTGGCAAAGGGGATTAAACATTAGTATCGCTGTATTAAGCCTGTGGTAGGCATAATTTACTAACAGGAAAAAGAAGGCACTGTCAATCTTCTGGATTGGGGGAGGAGGGAAACTGAATATTGACTATTTGTGATACCTGCTCCCCCACACATTGTAGTAGCTATGGTTGGCTGAAAAGGGGGGGGGGTTAAAAACACTCTCCTGGTTGCCAAATGACCCCTTCCTTGCATAGGAGATAATCAGCTATTGAGGCTGAATGTTGAAAGATGGAAGCTGAAAAAAAGAATGATTTCCCGCCCCTTGCAACACAAAACTCAGTTATGGAATTTGCTGTGGAAATGTTAAGCAATGGCTACCAATTAAAAAGGTAAAGGTTCCCCTTGCACATACATGCTAGTCGTTTCTGGCTCTAGGGGGTGGTGCTCATCTCCGTTACAAAACCGAAGAGCCAGCGCTGTCCGAAGACGTCTCCGTCGTCATGTGGACAGCATAACTAAACGCCAAAGGTGCACAGAACGCTGTTATCTTCCCACCAAAGTGGTCCCTATTTTTCTACTTGCATTTTTACATGCTTTATGAACTGTTAGGTTGGCAGAAGCTGGGAAGAGTAACAGGAGCTCACTCCATTACGCAGTGTTAGGGATTCGAACCACCAAGCTGCTGACCTTTCTGATTGACAAGGTCAGCATCTTAGCCACTGAGTCACCACTATCAATTCAGACAGCATTAAAAGAGAAGATTAGGTGCCCTCACAGAAGAGAAGGCTTCAGTGACAGCCAGAAAATAATATATAGACAACTTTAAATACTTCCAATGATACAGTTCAGCTCCCTAACCATTCCAAAACCATGGTGTCCTTCTATTATGGTCTCATCTTGTTTGTAATCTTTCCAAAGAAAACTACTTAACCGCTCTAGGAAAAGACTCTTTGATGACATCATCCTTTGATGTTGTTTCTTCAGGGCTTTTCATAGGATACTTTTTTTATTTTTTATTTTATTTATTTTATTTTGTCAAGCAATAATAAGATAATAGGTATAAGTATAAACATAGTTATGAATACATGAAATGGATACGAATAAGAAAATAAAAGAAAGAAACAATAGGACAGGGACGGTAGGCACGTTGGTGCACTTATGCACGTTCCCTACAGACCTCTTAGGAAAGGGGTGAGGTCAATAGTAGACAGTCTAAGGTTCAAGTTTTGGGGGTTTGGGGAAGAAACCACAAAGTCAGGTAGAGTATTCCTGACATTGACCACTCTGTTACTGAAGTCATATTTCCTGCAATCAAGTTTGGTGCGGTTTACCTTGAGTTTGTATCTATTGTGTGCTCTTGTATTGTTATGATTGAAGCTGAAGTATTCATTGACAGGTAGGACATTACAATGTATAATTTTATGTACTATACTTAGGTCAGACCGAAGGCGTCGTAGTTCTAGATTGTCTAGGTCTAGAATTTCAAGTCTGGTGGCATAAGGTACTTTGATATCTTTGCGATTTCTTTTTCTTTTTCTCCTTTTTAATTCATTTTTAATACACTCTGAACAAGAGCCTCGGGGCTAAAATAGACTGTGTTCCTTGTAAACATTCAAAAGCATCCTGATTTGGTTGTTGTCACTCTTCAAAATCTCTTTTGGCAGATGCTTTACGTTTGGGGATGGGGGAGAAGATTTCCTGTAGCGTGTGTCTGTCTCCTCAGTGGCCATCCTTGTTAGGATATGTGCAGAGTAACCCTTGTATAACAAGGATATGCACATGGAAATGTTTATGAGAACAGTTATGAATAAATATACAGCCACACAGAGTTAAATCAAGTTGTGTTGATATTTACTTGAAGAAATAGCACAGTCCAATAAACAGTCCATGTCATACACGTTTTTAACAGTCTAGAAATATCCAGTTATAAAGTCTTACTGGTTTCACATCTTTTACAGCAAACAAGTATCAAACCATAATACAACAGATAACCTTTGCTATCAACAGAATATCAAATTAAACAGGGTATGTCAGTATCAATCCGTAGTCAATCAGTATCAGTATCAAGAGAGATCATCAGTGAGAAAGAGAATTAAACCATGATCTATAGCTCCCTCTTATGGCAACTTGCAGCATACTCAACCAACCAGAACATAGTATAATACATTACAGTATTTTTCCTTAAAGCTACAGACATATATATTTGTGATTTGTATATTGTCAACCCAACTATGTTGCGTACATATACATAACAATCCTGAATGAAGAAGGATGGAAGCAACAATCCGACACATCTATAGGGCCTCAGAATGGAAATTTCTAGCATTAAAGATTGACTCAGATGTCCTTTGCCACAATTCATTGGCTGTACCGTGTGCCCCCCCGGCATTTTTATGCTAAAATAAGGGGCTTCTAAATCTACTCATAGATATTTTGATGATTATTAATGATCCAAAGCAGCTATTGGCTTGACTTCCATCAAACATGACTCTTATTTAATTTTAGGTAGAATAAAAACGAAGGATTTATTGATATTAATCTTTTAAAATGTCAATAGGCATGTGTCTGTCTTGGAGGACCATAAGCAATTTGGTTGAACCAACTGTTCTCTCTTAATTAAGATATTTAAATGTAAAGTAGTGTAGACAGGATGTATGATGGATTCAGATCTTTACTTTATGGCTGCCCAGTTTTCATCAGCTAATTGCAAGGCCTGTCAGATGTATCTAGACTGAAATCCCATCTCTATTGCCAGAAATACTTGTCCAGGATATATATCTAATTGAATAATAGTGGCCTTCACTGAAACTTTTTTACAATTAGGAATTGCCAAGAACTCTTTGTGCTTGGCTAGTGTCCATACCAGAAGGCCATTCTGTTTCCTGAAAATCGCATGAAAAGCAGAGTTGTAAATGGTTCTGCTGAAATGCCCCTCTGGTTTCAGGCCTGGGATCCTTTTTACGCTAGTGAAGTGGAAGTTCTTTGGAAAGCAAATAGCTTTCATTTTGAGAGGACAACAGATAAGAATACGGGTAGTGTTAGGTATGAAGATCTTCGCGTCTGACTCTTCATGCAAACTTAACAGGTAGTTCTTGGCTTATGGCCACAATTGAGCCCCAAATTTTTGTTTGCTAAGTGAGTAAACTGTTAAGTGAATTTTGCCCCATTTTACCACAGAATCACTCCAGTTGTTAAAGTTAGTAATATGGTTGTTAAGTGAATCTGGCTTCCCCATTGACTTTGCTGGCCAGAAGGTCACAAAAAGGGATCACATGATCCCAGGATACTGCAACCATCATAAATATAAGTCAATTACCATCAGAGGTGGTATTCAGCAGGTTCTGACCAGTTCTGGAGAACCGGTAGTGGAAATTTTGAGTAGTTCAGAGAACCAGCAAATACTAATTCTGACTGGCCCCTCCCCCATCTATTCTCTGCCTCCGGAGTCCCAGCTGATTGACTGAGTCTTCTTGTGTTGCCCTGCACAGGAGAACGGAACTGGAAAGTAGGTTAGTGGGGTGGGGAGGGATTTTGCAGTAACCTTCCCCCAGGAGTGGGTTGGGAATGGAGATTTTACAGTATCCTTCTCCTGCCACCCCCACCAAGCCATGCCCACCAAACCAGTAGTAAAATTTTTTGAATCCCATCACTGATTGCCATGTATCTGAATTTTGATTATGTGACCATGGAGATGTTGCAATGGTTGTAAGTGTGAAAAATGGTCAGAAGTCTCTTTTTTCAGTACTTTTGTAACTTACAGAGATCACTAAATGATCTGTTGTAAGTGGAGGACTACCTGTATTCTAGTTTTATTCATGGGCACCCTAAAGACAGCTGATGACCCTTCTAATAGATATGGCACTCATCCCATTTTTTACAAGCATGCTAGTTAGAGGTTCATGGGGTACTTTTTCAAATGCCTATGTGATGACCTGGGGCAAGGCACGGAAGCCACACAGCCAGAGAACATTTCTAACTCCCCTTTATTGTTCCAACTTTCCCCCAAATGTCCCCATGTTTACTGCAAGTACTGGAGCAAAGCTCTCACATGCACTTCTGACAGCCTGTGGCTGTGAGTAGTCCAGCAAGCAAAGTTAGCAAGTCAGCAACCAAGGCAAGAAGTCCAGTGAGGCAGGCAAACCGGGCAAGGCACACAAGACAAAGCATAGCAAAGTCCAGATGTTGGCAACTGCACGTGAGTCTCCATGGATTCAACGCTTGTTCCTGACAAATGCCCTGTCTACTAAAAAAATACTTCTTTGGTCTTTTTAGTTGCCAGCAGAAAGGGAATGGGGAAAGTAGTACATTCCTTAAATGTTTCAGATAATTGCTAGGCAGCCGAAGCTGTTGGCGCAAGATTATTACTGTCATGATTGATGACTCTTGGCTATGGATGTGTCCCATTGGAGAATATACATCCAGGGGGTGGGGGGAAGACCAGGGTCAAGGTGAAATCAATGATGTGTCTTAGAATTGACTGCACCCAGGTAACGCTGACATGGTCACTCCTAATAAATCATTTTTTTTGTTCTGAGAGATGCAGCTGGACATTGATTTGAATGGGGGTGGTTTGTTGGAGCCCTGACACACCCCTCCCAAAGGCATCTCTGAAAGTCTGTTCCCAGGTGAGCCTCGTGAAGCGGGGTGGGGTGCTCTCCTCCCGAGTCATTGGGTCAGCCTGCGCTACTCCCATCTCCTCTCCACTCTCCATGCTCGGGGATCAGGAGTGGGTGGTCCTTGCTCATCACTGGATCTCCGTTGTTCCTCTGCTTCACTGCCTGCTCTCTCTTTCCCCTCTCTCGGTTGTCCTGCACCTTTTCTTTCTTGCTGGCAATCCTTCCCAGGACTGAGGGATCTGGGGCTGCCTCATCCTGCTCTTCCAGTCATTCCTCTGGAGCCAATGAGGCAACACACTCTTCCTTCATCAGCCCCAGCTCTGGGTCATCATCCTCCATGGACTCAGGCTCCGACGACGCCATGAGAACCTATCTGAAATTTGGATAAATTATATCCACAGTTTTACAACTTACCTGATTACTAAAAAGCTGAAGAGGAATATTCTTGCAATACCGGCTGTTTACAAACTTAAACTAAATTCTAATAAGTACTGTGTCATTTTCAAAGAATTTACATATCTATTGCTTTATGAAACATGGAAAATGTGACAATAACATCTTCGGTTTCAAACCATAAAAGTTGGTTCAGCTATAAAAAAAAGCTAATCTCAATCTTCTGTAGTTTATTGGCGACTCAGCATCATTTATCATGATGATGTTGCAAGAATTTCATTTCTTAAACTTTAGATACACTATTGTGGACTTGAAGATCTGGAATGCCTGAATTTAATCAGGTAAATCTATGAGTTAGTTAGTTATACTCAACTCCTTGGGACTTGTCTACACAGGATTGCAGTATTTCTATGCAGGTAGCTGACCTCCATGAATGGTGAAGCTTTAGGAAGTTTCAGGAGTTCAGAGTCACCATCAGTTTGTCCCAGGGACCCTCAGATCTTGCCAAACAGCTGGTCATACGTTGGATCTGGTATCTACCTCAAAGCAAGTGATACAAAGTTTGAGGATGTAAGAGGTAGACCTTTGGCAAAGGCCTCCTGGTTGCTAGGAGAGTTATTACTGCTGAGAAATGACTGATGGAACCAAATAGATTCCAGAAGATGCTGGGGATGTCCAGAAGTGGTATTCAGCAGGTTCTGACCAGTTCTGGAGAACAGGTAGCAGAAATTTTGAGTAGTTCAGGAACCGGCAAATACCACCTCTGACTGGCCCCACCCCCATCTATTCTCTGCCTCCTGAGTCCCAGCTGATTGGCTGGGTCTTCTTTTGTTGCCCTGCACAGGAGAATGGAGCTGGAAAGCAGGTTAGTGGGGTGGGGAAGGAATGGGGATTTTGCAGTAACTTTCCCCCTGGAGTGGGGTGGGAATGGAGATTTTGCAGTATCCTTCCCCTGCCACGCCCACCAAGCCACCCCCACCAAGCCACTCCCACCAAGCCAAGCCATGCCCACCCAGCCGCGCCCACAGATCCGGTAGTAAAATTTTTTGAATCCCACCACTAGGGATGTCACATTATTTGATGGCTTCCCTTTGTGTGCCTGATTGATCTTGGATGTATAAAAGCTACCACAGAACACCATTCTCTGTCTGCAGATCCCAAGGATGCTTTACTAAAGGATGCTTTACTAAAGAATTTCTGAGGATAAAGCAGCACTAGGGATTTCTGCAGTCCCAGTGGAAAAAGATCAGGAGTTAATTTGATTAGACATGAGGAAGAAACTATATTTTTTATTATTATTATTATTATTATTATTATTATTATTATTATTATTATTATTTATTTAGATTCACTACTCCCAAAGGACTCAGGGCGGCGAACATACAAAAAGATATACAATAAAAACGAATAAAAACAAGTCCAAATAGCAAAACAACGAAAACAATAAAATTACAAATAGGCAAACATTGTTAAAACTACCCACCCCTGGTCAGTCCAGGCCGCCTGCTGAAACAGCCAGGTCTTCAGGTCTCGACGAAGGAGCGGAGATCAGGGGCCAAACGCAGATCCGCGAGGAAGCTGGTTCCAGGGTGGCGCTCCCACAGAAAAGGCCCTAGCTCTGGGAACCGCCAGCCGACAATGCCTGACCGATGGTATTCCCAGAAGGCCCCTCCTATGGGAGCGACGGGCGATTGGACTGTGATGCAGGCAGGAGGCGTCCTGCAAGTACCCTGCACCCAAGCCATTAAGGGCTTTATAAGTTGTTGCTAACACCTTGAAGGAAACCCGGGAGGCAACCGGCAACCAATGCAGGTCGCGAGGAGGGTGTAACATGGGAGTATCGGGATACCCCCATCACAGCCAGCGCGGCGATTCTGCACCAGCTGCAACCTCCGAGTAATCCGCAAGGGAAGCCCCATGTAGAGAGCATTGCAGTAGTCGATTCTGGACGTGACGAGCGCATGAGTGACCGTTCGAAGGGCATCTCGGTCCAGATAAGGGCGAAGCTGGCGAACCAGCCGAACCTGGGCAAAAGCCCCCCTGGCCACAGCCCCCACCTGCTCCTCCAAACTGAGCTGTGCATCCAGGAGGACGCCCAGATTCCTCACCTATCCACGGGGGTAACACCTCCCCCCCCATGACCAAAGATGGCACATCCACTGAACACCGAAATGCCGGTAAGAACAGCCACTCAGTCTTGGCTGGGTTGAGTCTGAGCCTATTACTCCCCATCCAGGCCCGCACCGCTCCAGGCAGGGACATCACCGAGAGAGCATCACTGATTTCTGGTCTGGGGTGGAGACTACAACTGGGTATCATCTGCATATTGATGATACTCACCCCAAAACAACGGATGATCTCACCAGCGGTTCATGTAGATATTAAACAGGAGAGGTGAGAGAACCGGACCCTGAGGCACCACACAACTAAGGGGCCTCGGGAGGATCTGCGCTCCCGTCAAACACCGACTGCGAACGGTCCGAAAAGTAAGAGGAGAACAACCGTAACAGGTGCCCCCCACTCCCAACCCCGCGAGCGTGCAGAAGGATACCATGGTCGATGGTATCAAAAGCGCTCTGAGATCTAAAGGACCAGGACAGAGGAAAAACCCCTGTCCCGAGCTCTCAAGAGATTATCCACCAATGCGACCAATGCTGTCTCGGTGCTGTGTCCGGGCCTGAAGTCTACAGTGTGGTAAAAAGGGCAATAAAACATGCTTATTTTAAGACCATCCTTGTCTTTCATTGGGGCAGGAAGCTCCCATGCTTTCCCTGGGGGCTAGTGTGAAATCTTAGGGTATTATTTTGTTGCTTATATCACTCCAATTTGCTCAGGCCTTGATTGTACTTGAGGAGAGCTTATAGAGATGACTGGAATAATGTCTTTTGTAATTATCTAGCATTAATTTTTGCTTGCTGACTCTGAAGCAATTCAAATGATGACTTATGGGACGGGGGCGGGGGGAAACCGAGAGTACAATACTTCTCCTATTTTTAATGAAATAATTTACTACTGAAAAGTTCCCTCTTAAAGAACTTCTGAGGCTTATAGTCAATAAAACAAGCTAAAACCAACAGCAATAAAGCTGAAAACAGGAGAACCTGGAGCCACAACCACACTTCCCTGATGGAACCCACATTCTCATTTTACCCTGATCTCTCTCTCTATCCCAACCATGAGGGAAGAGCTGGGCCTTGAGTGATTCTAGAAGGGCAGATCTCAAATGGAAGGGCGGGGCTGCAAATGGAAAATCCGTTACATGCTTAAATGCCAATAAATTATTTTCCCTCATTTATTTGCATATGATTCTCTAATAGAAACTGAATAGAGGATTTCTCAGCTGGGGAGTTTGGGGAGTTGAAGTCCACAGATCTTAAATTGCCAAGGTTTGACAACACTGCTATAGAATATTGCTATTGCGCCCTTAATTTTATCATTACCACCTATTTATTTAAGACATTTAGAAAGACGCCCGTCTTAAAAGAACTTCTGGGAGGCTTATAGTCAATAAAACAAGCTAAAACCAACAGCAATAAAGCTGAAAACAGGAGAACCTGGAGCCACAACCACACTTTCCTGATGGAACCCACATTCTCATTTTACCCTGATCTCTCTCTCTATCCCAACACATGAGGGAAGAGCTGGGCCTTGAGTGATGTCTAGAGGGGCAGATCTCAAATGGAAGGGCGGGGCTGCAATGGAAAAATCCGTTACATGCTGAAAAGTGCCAATAAATTATTTTCCCCTCATTTATTTGCATATGATTCTCTAATAGAAACTGAATAGAGGGATTTCGCAGCTGGGGAGTTTGGGGAGTTGAAGTCCACAGATCTTAAAAGTTGCCAAGGTTGGACAACACTGCTATAGAATATTGCTATATAGAATAGAATAGAAGAATAGAATAGGATAGGATAGGATAGGATAGGATAGGAGAGAAGAGAAGAGAAGAGAAGAGAAGAGAAGAGAAGAGAAGAGAAGAGAAGAGAAGAGAAGAGAGAAGGGGAAGGGGAAGGGGAAGGGGAAGGAAGGGAAGGAAGGGAAGGGAAGGGAAGGGAAGGGAAGAGAAGAGAATTCTTTATTGGCCAAGTGTGATTGGACACACAAGGTATTTGTCTTGGTATATATAAGCTTCCCATGAGCATTTCAGAACTCTCTTGGAGACTTTCCCAACTATTGCAAGCTACAAAGAGGTATGCATTCTGATTAATCTAGAACCTACCAATAGATTCATGAAGATCTTAAGTTATACTAAGGATGATCTGAGAAGAGTTGTCTTTAAGCTTCATTGATTTTATAAGCCACAACTAGCATTCTGAATTGTTCCATGATCTTACTGGCAACAAGTCTAAAAGGGGCACGATATGGTCCTTTCTACTGTGTCCCAGTGGGATGTTTCATTATGAACTAGGTGAAACTGAGCCACACACAGAAAGCAATGTTGAACACATGGCCATAGTCCAGCCTTGCTGTGACCAAGTCTTGATCTAAAGCAAGCTTTCTTCTTCTCCAGAAATGCCTACTGCTGCCAATAGTTTATTTGCTAATAATAACTAACCAAGGAGAGAAGCAATCTAGAACTAAGGAGAAATTTCCTGACAGTGGGAACAATCATCCAGTGGAATGGCTTGCCTTTAGAAGCTGTGGGTGCTCCATCACTGGAAGTTTTTAAAAAGAGACTGGACATCTATTTATCTGAAATTGTATAAGGCAGTAGTGGCTAACCTTTTTTGGCTCCTGTGCCGATAATTGTGCGCACGCTTCTGCACTCGCGCTCGCGTGCCAGCACCCAGAAGGCAATGTGTGCTGGCCCCCCCACCCCCTGTGCATGTGAGCACGATCCTCTGCCACGTGCCATGTGTCTGCGCTTGCGTGCGCGATCACCCCCACACTCCATCCCTCTGTGTATGCGTGCATGATCCCTGTGTGTCGCTGCGCATGCACGCATGTCTCCTGTGCCCCCACACATGTGTGCCAGATACCCGACAATCAGCTGTCGGGTGGCGGTGGTGTGCATGCGTGTGCAGTGGGGGTCTTCCGGGAGAGCTGTCGCGTGCCGGCAGAGATGACTCAGCGTGCCACTTCCAGCACACGTACCATAGGTTCACCAACACGGGTATAGGGTCTCCTGCTGGAACAGGGGGTTGGACTAGAAGACCTCCAAGGTCCCTTCCAACTTTGCTGCTGCTGATGGTGGTGATGCAATGAATGGTGTCTTCCCAAATTCTTTGGGATATTGCTTTCCAAAATCTAATGGGGCAGGCTGATCCATTGATGATAGGTAATACATTCTGAGTTACTGATATAGATTATTTTAACAAATAATAAGCCCAAGTAAGCATATTATTTCTGAATCCTTATAAGGTGGTAGGGTTGGTTTTTTTTTAGTGTTATCACAGTACCAGTTCTTTGGAAACAATTTTGTTGCAGATGCTACTGCTGGTTTTGTGTTTGTGTGTCTGTATATGTTTAAACATCAGTACCATCATTAACTGTTGCCTATGGTTACCTACATCTTCAAGCAGAGATTTGCTGGTTTTCGAAAAGACAATTTTGCATCGCCTGAAACGGTTTTCATCGGGGCTCAATAGTTAGTAACAAAAGAAGTTAAGTTCTATTTTTGGCCAGGACTGCATCAATCTCTTAATGAGTCAGAAGTCCCCCAAAGAGATTTTTAGTACTATCTTCCACTTCTTCACATGGGTTGTTTAACATTTGGCTTTGATGCAATGTAATTGAATGCATGCTAACTAAGTCACAGTCAGCTCAATATGTGAATGTAGAATGTGCTCTTGATCCATTTCTGTTTGGAAGTAAGTCCCATGAAATTCAATAAAGCTTACTTCCAAAGAAATAGTATAGAATGTTAACCTTAACAAGCTGAGAGTGAAAATAAATATCAGAATATTCAGAAGGAGGAGATTGGTAGCTAATTCTTGCCTAATGTGTAGTTATTTTGATTGGCCTCTTGTTTTACTTTTTTAAAAACATTATATTCAAAATATAATGTTTATAAGCCTAGAGGAAGGGATGCAAAGAGTAGAGAAAGGATATGATAAATAATGAACTGTGGTGGCACAATGGTTAGAATGCAGTATTGCAGGCTAATTCTGCCAATTGCCAGCAGTACGATCTTCAGTGGCTCAAGGTTGACTCAGCCTTACATCCTTCCAAGCGAGATGGGTAAAATGAGGACCCAGATTGTTGGGGGCAATATGCTGACTCTGTAAACTGCTTAGACAGGGCTGTAAAGCACTGTGAAGCAGTATATAAATCTAAGTGCTATTGCTATTGCTAAAATTAACCAAATATGGAAAAATAGGTAAATTTGAATATGGTAGGTCATAACCTGTTTGAAACCAAATACTAATTTGGAGATGGTCCACATGTATGGTAGACTGCCCATACTTTCTAAGAATCTTTCCTCATCAGTAAGTATAATGTTGTCCTTTGTTCCTAATTAAACAAGGCCCCTATAATGGAGTCATATCTTTGTGTGCATACATTATGTTTGAAAAAAAATAAGAGTGGTAGCATGTTCTGATTGAAAATGAGTAAAAACAGAAGTGACTCAATGCACAAAGATCAATAGCTAAAGAGTTATTTTTATATAATTGATTTTTTTAAAGCCCAAGTAAGTTAACAGGAAGGCAGTGAAGGTAGAAGCTGGATTAAGTTTTGTTAACAAATTGAAGAAAGGAGAAACTTTATTAAGTGTCGATAATGATAGCTATGTCTCTCCCTTCCACCCTTGGGCTTGAATTGTTGTTTTCAGAAATGATTAAGGTGGATTAAATCTTGCTCTATGTTAAAATGTTAGGATGGAGTTTCATGGTCCACAAAACAAAGGCATGCCTGTGTTAGTGTGTTAGTAAAACATTTCTGCTGATTTACGGTAGGGCTCTGTTCAAAGCTTCCTTGTCCCAATTACACAATCACAATGGGACCTATAACTCTAATGTTGCTGTGGAATGATCCCACTTAAGATACCACCCAACCAGGGGTGGGCTGCTGGGGGTTCATAGAGGTTCGGGAGAGCCCCTAGCTAAGATTCTGTGCAGTTTGGAGAACTTCCAAATCCCACTCCTGGCTGGCCCTGCCCTCCCTCCCCACTCCTCCCATGAGTCCCCATGTGGCCTGTTTTGGATGCTGGTAAGTGCAGGCACGCATGGAGGCTCAGGGGTGGTGAAAAACGAGCCTCCTGGGAGTTTGGGAAGGCTGGAAATGGGCCCGTTTCCAGCTTCCAGTGAACCTCTTGAGCCTGGGGAGGCTGTTTCGCCCTCCCGGAGGCTCAAGGAAAGCCTCCAGAGCCCAGGGAGGGCAAAAACGCAGTGCAGGAGGCTGATTAGGTCACGCCCAACATGGCTACGCCCACCCAGCAACTGGGCAGAGAACCCTTTGCTAAAATTTTGGAAGCCCATCCCCGTCATATCAATAATATGAGCAGCCACTCTGCATCACTTCCCTGCCAATTGCAAACCATATTTCTTTTTAAAAAGTGCAGCATGGTCTTTAGCCATCAAACAAGCAAACCCTGATATTCCTCCTGTTAAGTTTGCATGAAGAGACAGACGCGGAGTGCTTCAAGCTCTTATGTTTATTAGTGACTACAGCTCAGAATGGACCTGACTGGCTTTGCTGCGGCTGCTACTTATAGCCGGCAGCCGCAGCTGACAGTCAATCAAAGTGCAGGGTTTTCCCGCACTTCTAAACCAATCATTTCCAACACTTTACAAGAACAATTTAAACTTAACCAATGATTTCAAACCTGCATACATAACACCTCTCCCCACTAGGTTCAGTCCACTTTGCTTGGACTTGTAGTAATGGTAGAACCTGTTTGGTTACTACAACCTGGTCTCTCCTCCCAATCCATCTCCAACCCAATGTCAGCACCTAAGTCAGGTAGTGATGTGCAATCTTCCATTTGTGAAAATGGTTGTTGGTACTGTGACAGGTTTTGGGATGGTTCCTGTCATGTTAGCTCGTTACACATGGGGCTTGATTCTTGCTTGCTGATTACTCTCATAAACGTGATGTCCCTGGACCCAATTGCTGAAGTTTTCCTTGGTAAATTGTACCATAATGCCCAGGGGCTGTCAGGGCATGTCTGATACCCTGCTGTGCTAGATATGATTCAAAAGGTTGGATGTAATGAGGACCATTGTCAGAAACAGCACATCAGGTAACCCATGAGTTACAAAAAGCTTTTAAGCTGTTTGATGACAGCTTCAGTTGTGGTGGATGCCATAGGGATAACCTCTAGCCATTTGGAATATGCATCTACTATAATAAGGAAAGTGTGCCCTCTGGTAGGGCCAGCAAAATCAATGTGAATCCTGGACCATGGGCCCCTAGGACATTCCCATTCCTGTGTGGGGGTGAGGTGGGGCAGGCCTGACTACCTGACAGTTGGGACAAGATGCAACCCAGTTTTCAACCATTTGTCAATACCTGGCCACCATACATAACTCTGGCCAATCCCTTCATTCTGACAATTCCTGGATGACCCTCATGTAACATTTCCAAAACCTCTTTGTAGTTTTGCAGGAATAACCACCCTGTTACCCACAAAATACATCCTCTTAATACAGATAATTCAGTTCCTGGATTTAAAAGGTTGGGCAGGTTGAGGTGATCTTGAAGTGGCCAACCTTTCTTAATCCAGCCTATAACAGGAGCCAATAAAGTGTCTTTGGCAGTCTCTCTGGCAATTTCAGCAGCATGTACTGGAAGCTTGGCAACAGTTTCTAGAAAAAGGTGTGGTCTCAGGACAGGGTCCTCAATGTGTGAAGGAAGTGGGCAGCGACTCAAAGCATCTGCATGCCCAATGTCTTTACCAGGTCTTGTGGAAGTTTGTATGAATAAGCAGCAAGAAATTCGGTCCATCTCAGCATTCTTGGTGACAGGATCGTGGGTGTGGTTTGTCCCCTGCCACAATGCCTAAAAGAGGTTTGTGATCTGTGACAACAGTAAATGTTCTCCCATATAGATACTCATGGAATTTCTTGACAGCTGCTACAATTGCCAAGGCTTCCTTGTCCAGTTGGCTGTAGTTCCTCTCTGCTTTAGTCAAGGTGCGAGTAAAATGCAATGGGGCTTCCCTCCCGCTGGGAAGCATGTGGCTCAACACCCCCTACTCCAAAAGGGAGGCATCACAAGTCAGAACAACAGGCAAGTTCTCAGAGAACTGTATCAGTACAGAATCAGACGTGATTTGTCTCTTGATATTGTTAAATGCAGCTTGTTCCTTCCTGCCCCAGACCCATGTAGATTTCTTGTCTAGCAACCTATGTAGGGGTTCTGCAATGGTTGCCTTCTGAGGTAGAAACATATGATAGAAGTTAATGAGTCCCAAGAATGCTTGTAAATCTGTTTTGCATTTTGGCCTGGGGGCTTCTTTGATTGCCTGAACTTTGGCCTCTGTGGGGTGGATGCCATGTTTATCGATCATGTAACCCAAGAATTCCACTTTATCTGTTCTAAGTGTGCATTTTTCTTCTTTGACTTTTAACCCCGCTTTTTTGAATCTGATCAAGACTTCTCTGAGTCTCTCTTGTAACTGAGTGTCATTTTCAGCAGAAATTAAAACGTCATCAAAATAGGGCACCACCCTGGCAACCCTTGTAACATTCTTTCCATAAGGCTTTGGAAGATGCCAGGTGCCACGCTTACTCCAAATTGCAACCTTTTGCATTTGAAAGCACCTCTATGGGTCACAATGGTTTGGGCTTCTGCAGTGGCATCATCAACTGTTAACTGTTGATATGCCTGTGCCAGGTCCAATTTGGCAAAAACTGTGCCCCCTCCAAGAGAATGTAATAAATGATGCACTACTGGAACTGGATATCGCTCTGTTGTAGCGCATGGTTCAATGTCCCTTGTAGTCTCCAGATTCTTACAGACCCATCAGCCTTGACTGGTGTGACTATGGGTGTCTCCCACCTGGAGTGGTCAGTGGGCTCTACCCCTTGGGCTATTAGTTTATCTAATTGTGCATCAATTTTTCCTTTAATGCAAATGGAACCCTTCTGGGTTTTAAACGGATTGGTTGTACCTTGGGATCTATGTTAAAGGATATAGGGGTCCCCAAGTACTTGCCTAATCATCGCTGAAGACCTCTGGAAACTCAGACTTCAAGGCCTCTTCCCATTCAGTGTTGCTCACGTGATTGATGCCAGTCACCTCGATGCCCAGCGGGTTGAACCATTCAAGGCCCAGCAGACTTGGGCGGTCCTTGTCCACGATGGTCAGTGGTAGGCTGGTGTGGCTCTTGAATTTCGTTGAATTCTCTTGTTCCAACTACTGGAATCTTGTTCCTTGGTAGTCTTTAAGAGTCAATGCTTGCTTCTTGAAGTGATTCTTTTGGATGTTAGGAAGTAGTTGTGAATAGTGTCCCATGACACCATAGAAAGGTATGAGCCTGAGTCCACTTCCATTTGGCAAGGCCTTCCTTCAATAAGTACCTTGACATGCACCTTTCTGCTTTTAATGGGGAAGAATGACCAATAGTTACTGTTTGATGAGTTTCATTCTTCCCATTTGCTTCTGTGCTGCGCTTTCTCACTGAGGTTGTTAGGCTTGAATTCTTTGTCTTTGCTTGCAGCAAACTTCCTTCTGTTGGGTGGAGTTCTGATGATTTGCAGACTCTTGCTAGGTGTCCTCTTTTATCACAACGGAGGCAAATGGTGTCTAAAACTTGCATTCAGTGCGGGGATGGCTTCCCCACAACCTCTGCAGTAGAAATCTTGCCTCTTTCTTCCCAGGTCTTTCTTTTTCGGCTCCATTCTGAGTCTGTAAATTCCTTCCTCCACCTCACTACAGTCTGACTCAGAATCTATTTGCTCACAATGAGTTGTTGTGGACTTTTCCACATCAGGATGGCTTGTGGCCTTGTTAATCTTTTTCATGGCTGCTGCTGAGGACTTGGTAGCTTCTGCTGAAGAGGCTTCTTCTATTGCTTCTTTCAGCGTGATCTTAGGTTTCATTAATAATTTGCTCTGCAAAATCTTGTATTTTAGGCCTCCTCTAAACTGTTGAATTCAAGATGCACCCTCAATGTCTCTTAAACTTGCTAACGGTTGTTTATGTTGTTTTCCCCTGATCGCGACGGTAAAACTCGTGTTCTTAATGAGGCACGATACTTGTGGGCGCTGTATGGGCTCTTAACAGCTTTTCCAGATCAGGCCAAGCCATTACCTTCACGTCTGCTGCTCCCACGAGGGCCTTCCATCTTGAAAACTGCCGACGCAGAGTATATAAGGAAGACCGCCTCTTCCGCTGCTCAGAAATGGCGGCAAGATCGCTTCTCCAATACATTTGGAAATCTGCATCGACCACTCCCAGTCTTCGCCGTCAGATCAAACGGGCTGGGGGTGTTCAGCACAGCCATCTCTCCTCTTCTTCTGTTCCGCTGTTGCTTCTCTTCAGGGAATCCCACCGTCAGCCAGTGTTAAGTTTTCATGAAGAGACAGACGCGAGTGCTTCAAGCTCTTATGTTTATTAGTGACTACAGCTCGAACGGACCCGACTGGCTTGCTTACTGCTACTTATAGCCGGCAGCCGCAGCTGACAGCCAATCAGATTACAGGGTTTTCCGTTCTAATAAACCAATCATTTCCAACACTTTACAAGAACAATTCAAACTTAACCAATGATTTCAAACCTGCATACATAACACCTCCCACTCCCACTTTCTCAGTATCCTATCCTCTTCTCTAACAAGCCAGGTTTTATACCTAGGCAGAAAAAAACACATCTAAATTAAAAACGACGATGATCTTTCACGGTCTTCGGTATATAACTAAGCTCAAACTCAAATGGCCAGAAAAATCAAGCATAGCTTATTATTTAGGATTTATTCTGAAAGATTTGTTTTGTATTTGTCATAGTGTGCCTTGGGCTCTGTTTTTTAAAGATTAGGACAAGAGATGAGAATAACATATGCACCTCCATCTGTAAAATGCATGTCATTCTCTTTCTTTCTCTCTTTCCTGTCTCTTATTTTTAAACCCCCTCTTTATTATTCTTATAAATAATACATAAATGAATAATTATAAATAAATGTACAATTATTTGATATAGATTATATAAATTTAAAATGATTTTTATAAGTAATAAATAATTATAGATAAATTTATAAATGAATAAGGTTGCAAACATACCTACGGTGGTACTCCCTCCTATTTTCTCCATAACAATGCCACTGTGATGAGAGTTGGGCTGAGAGAAAATAATAAAGAAAACATTGATAATCCCTTCTGCGTACAGTCACTCATGCCCTTGTTACCTCAGTAACCTTTACTACTGCAACGCTTTCCCCTCTATTTAGGACTGTCCTTGCACACCATCCGGAGGTTACAGCTGGTGCAGAATGCTGCCGCGCGGGTTGTGATGGGAGTTACCCGATTCTCCCATATTGCCCCCCTCCTGCGTGGCTTGCATTGGTTGCCGGTTGCGCTCCAGGTGAGGTTCAAGGTTTTGGCTTTAACATTCAAAGTCCTACACGACATGGGTCCACAATATTTAGGGAGCGCCCTACCAATATCGGGACCAACCGCTCTGTACGGGCACACAGGCAGGGGCTCTCTTGGGGTCCCGTCGGCAAGCCAATGTCAGCTGGCGGTCCCCTGACATGAGCCTACTCTGTGGCGTGCCCCTGACTTATGGAATCAACTGCCTCTGGCCTCCATCTGGCCTGACCTCCGCACCTTCCACACGATTTGAAGACCTGGCTATTTGACCAAGTCGGGCTGTGATTACCTTACCGGGGGCATGGGACAGTTTTAATTTTTAATTCGGTTTTATTGGACCTTATAGTGATTTAATTTCTTTTTAATTATTTATTGTATTTGTATGTTTTAACTGTGGGCTGCCCCGAGTCTTCGGAGATGGGGCGGCATATAAGTCCAATAAAATAAATAAATAAATAAATAAATAAATAAATAAATAAATAAATAAATAATTTAGCCTGTCCAAATGGTGCTTTTTCAAAAGGCAACTGGACTTGAAGACATTTTGCTTCACATCCACGAAGGTTCTTCAGTTGTTGTTTTTTTAATTCATATTTATATGCCACCCTTCTCTGGAGCCTCAGGGTGGCTTACAATTTTTGGAGCGCAACCCAATGCGCTCAGCAATAGCCTTCATTCCATTGTATATGCCTGCTTATTACTAAGTGGCATTTTACAAAGCCAGCTTATTGCCCCCAACAATCTTGGGTCCTCAATTTACCTATTCCCGAGAGGATGGAAGGCTGACTCAACCTTGAGCCTGGTGGGATTTGAGCCTGCACTAATTGCAGGCAGCTGGAATTAAGTGCTAGGCATTTAACAGCCTGCACCACCAAGTTTTCTTCTTCATGAATGGAAGAAGCTTCTTGAACGAGAAGTGAAACTTCATCAAGGAAAAAACAAAGAAAGTCCAGTTGCCTTTAAAAAAACCATGGATGACTGAGAATCTCCATAGACACCCAGTTTAGCATGTTACGTGACTAGAACCTAGTTAGTAAGACATGAAAAATGCTGAGGAAATGTAAAATCCCTTCATATCCAGCACCAGTGAAACAAAAGAAGAAATGAAAGAAAACAGAAAAGTTTCTCACATGCAGATTAACACTGTTTCTTCTACTTCATTCTGATACCAGGTTATTAATTCTGTCACAAAACAGTCTCATTTGCCAATGAATACAGACTTTTGAGACATGGACATGTGAGTAATAATTTCAGAAGAAAAGTTTGCAGCAAGGAAAAAAAAAAGATTTTGACAACATTGTTCTTCCAGGTATAATAATATATTTTCAAATACATCGTCTGTTAGAAACTTCAATCAAAGAATTGTGTGGGATTTAGGAACGGATTGTAATTTAAGAGTGTGCCAGTGTAAGACTGTAGGGAAACTGATATGCTAATATTTGAATATAGATCTTAGAGGTACCTAAGGATTTCAGGGGAAGTGAGAAAGATATTTTAAAATCAATTCCATATGGTATATAGATACGCAGATGTAATCCAATATTGTCAACTGTTGAAACATCTCTCCATTTATTTTAATATATTGTATATTTAAAATATTGTACTCATGTCATTTATTGGAGTACCGTGCTTCCTATAATTTGAGATTTAGAGAGAACTTGGAGCATAGAATCATAGGAATGGGATGGACCTTGCAGGTCATTTAATCCAACCCCCTGCTCAAGGCAGGAGATCTTATATCATCCTGGTCAAATGGTTGTCCGTCTATAATTGAAAATGTCTAGTGAAGCAGCACCCACAATTCGAGGAGGAAAGTCATTCCGTTGATTAACTGTTCTCACTGTCAAGAAACTTCTCCTTAGTTCTAGGTTGCATCTCTCTTTAATAAGCTTTCATCCATTACTTCTTGTCCTTCCCTCTTGCGCTTTGAAGAATTAGTCAGTCCCCTGTTCGGTGTGAAGAGATTCAAATATTGGAAGAGAGCTATCATTTCATCCTTAATCCTTTTCTTTGATTAGGCTAGACCAGGGGTGTCAAACTTGTGTCGTCACGACGTGACATATAGCAAGTTTTCCCCGCTTTGCTAAACCGGGCGTGGGTGTGGCCAGCACATGACGCATCCAGCCTGTAGGCCACGAATTTGATAGCCCTGGGCTAGACATACCAAGCTCCCTCAAAATTTCATCATATTATTTAGCTTCCAGTTCTCTTATCATCTTTGTTGCTCTTCTCTGCACACTTTCTAGAATCTCAGCCTCTTTTTTGTATTATGGTGACCAGAGCTGTTTGCAGTATTCCAGTGGTGGCCTCACTATTCAGGATATTATTATTTCAACATTTTATAGTCATCCAAGGCAGGATTTTAATCCTCTCTCTCAAATAGCCTATATAAATGTATGGTCTATATTTACAAATGGGCACACAAAGACAGACAAAGACAAAGACACACACACACAACACACACACACACACACACACTGGAAGATCCACCCACAGAAATGAACATATGTGGCCATAATTTTCTAAGTGGGAGGATATAGCAGCAGCAGAATTTTCCCAAGGTATGTTTTGTGTGTGTGTGTGTGTGTGTGTGTGTGTGTTAATCTGAGCATGGACTAAAAATATAAATTTATACTATATAAAGATATGAAAAAAAGATAAATAAAAATAACTTGCTTTCCAAGTCTCTCAGTCCAGATTTTCTTGAGCATAAGATAGGAATGGCTTAAATAAGTATTTTTCAACCTTGGCAATTTTTCAGATATGTGGACTTCAACTTCCAGAATTCCTCAGCATGCTTAACTTCCCTAACTTGCTAGCTAGGGAATTCTGAGAGTTGAAGTCCACACATCTTAAAGTTGCTAAGGTTAAGAAATATTTGGCTTAAATGATAAGTGCAAGATACCCTTAGAAGGAGTCACTGAAGCAGTCGCCGTGCGCTTAAATGGACTCAGTGGGAAGGTAGAGGACAGGAAGGCCTGGAGGAATGTTGTCCATGGGGTTGCAATAGGTCAGACATGACTTTGTGACTAACAACAACCCTCAGAAATGTTAGAAACTGCTTATACTGAGTCAGGTTATTGATTCAACCTGCCTAGGCTAGTATTGTTGACACTGAATGGAAATGATCTCCAAACCTTGATGCAGGTTTCTACATTCTTCTAAATTCTACTAGGAGCCTTTTGGATTCAATGTATGTCCTCTTGATAATAAAGGGACTCCATTGGCTGAGGTAGTTTCGGAAGAGGAGAGAGAAAAACTATGCCATGAGTTTCATGGCTAAACATGAGGGATATCTGATAGATTTGAATCAAGCTCTCTGTGGTATTCATTTTTAATATTCTAAATGTGATACTCCTTCTGGCTTATGTTTGTAACCATTACACTTCACTGCTAAAAGTTAAAGTTTTCCCTGTCAGTCGTGTCCAATACTAGGGCACAGGGCTCATTTCTGTTTCTTGGCCAAGGGAGCCAGCATTGTCCTAAGATAATTTCCGTGGTCATGTGGCCAGCATGGCTATAGACCAAAGGCACATGGAACACTGTTACTTCTCATTGAAGTGGTACCTATTAATCTACTCGCATTTGCATGCTTTCAAACTGCTAGGTGGGCAGGAGCTGGACCAAGTAATGGGAGCTCACCCCACGGTGCGGAGCTGGGTCTTGAAACTGGGCTGTCAGCTCTCCAGCTGACAAGCTCAGAATCTTTAACCGCTGAACCACCGTGCCCCACATGTTAATTTTACCACACTTTTATTACTTGCGATTCTGTTCTTTTGAATTGGCTGGTTCAATATAATATGTAGAAACATGAATTTTGCAGTTGTTCCTCCATGAAGTTGGAAGTCTCCTTTCCTTTTGTATTCCAAAATAATTTTATCCTTGGATCAAGGGAGTTTCTTTCTAGCTTATATTGATCATTATCCAAACAAACCCGTTCACTTGAAAGGTAGGGCTCCACCTGCATTAAAGCTAAGTCAATCTGATGGGTTGATACCAGCTAGGGAAGCGTAACACTTCGGTATTGACTGAATATTTCTTTTGTGTGAAGAATAATCACAATCATAGTTGCAGCAATCATACAAACCAAAAAGAGCAGGAAAGTGGCGTGAGAGCATAAGAAATAAATGTGGAGATACAGCCAATCAAAAGTCCTACCAGGGATGCAGTTTTTTTTAAACAAGTTTTATTCAATTTTCCACATTTTAATGTCTCTTTTCAGTAAACAGCATGATTACAGGTTTGACATATACATACAAATATGACCATAACTACACATTCAGTTTTTATATTCAATTTCTTATCTTAACAATGTTTTTATATATTTTCTATTTTATCATATTGTTCCAAATGTTTATCTCATTATTTAATTCACATATATTAACTTCATAATTATTATATTTTAATACTTTTGGCTGTCACATTTGTATATTCCTCTTAAATTCTAATTTATAACACTCCTTCTATAAATTGGTTTCCCTGAAATAATTTAAGTGCACCACCTTTGAGTTACATATTCTTCCATTAAATATTAACATTTTATTACCTAGCACATTAAAATTACTAATCCCATTTAAGATGATATAACACATATAAGTCAGGTTCTGCATGGTTTCCCTTTCTAATCTTAATTTCATAAAGTTTATCTAATTTCAGAAAAAAAACATGTTAATCTGCTCATTTAATAGGCCCTGATGTTAACTCCATTTCATCTCACCTCCTATATCATTTCATTTATTTTAATATATTTAATATATTTAAGATATTTCAATGTGTTCAATAAACATATTTCATTATTTATTGCAATTATCTTTATAGGTAATAAAGAGCATAAAATTCCATTATCAATGAAATAACAGTCAACCCTCATGCCAATTTCACCTTCAAATCTCCTCCTACACTATTACATTTATTATTTATTCCATTCATACTTAAATCAAGAAATAAAAAAAAAAGTCAGCATTCCAATCCTCAAAAGAAAGATTCAATATATTTAATAATCATGTTCCATATGTTCATTATATTTATTTCTTATACATAAAGAAGGAGAGCTTACCAAAAAATAACACTTCTATTATCCATCTTCTATGTCCCTTTTCACAACTAAAAATTTATCTATATTATTCCCCACACCTTGCAGAACCCTCTCCCAAGGTTATTCAACCATTATCTCTGTGTAAGTTTACTCCATTTTTCAAATTTATATTCCTTTTATTCCCAGATCCTGCTTTTTTGCCTTCCATCCCCTAACATTTCCCCATTATTTCACCCAATTTTAACCCTTCTCTCTTTTTTAACTATCTTCCAGCCTTCAAGTTTCTGCTGATTCTTTTCCCTTTTTTTTATTTGCCAGATATTTCCCTTTTTTTTAAACAAATTTTATTCAATTTTTAATAATTTTTAAAACAGCTCTTTTCAGTAGACAGCATGTTCCCTGGTCATTACTTTACATGCAAATATGACATAGGTCTATATTCATTTTAAGCATTTAACTTCACTTCTATTCCATTTAACAGACAAGGGTCAAAGAACATCCTAATCTCAAATCTTAATCTCAATCTATGTAACCCCAGTTCATTTCAAATTAATTGCAAACATATATATATATTTTTAAACATCCTTTAGAAATCTTACAAATAACAATATATTTGCCCATCATATTAAAAGATAAAGTTCATCCATGTCTATCCTTTAATTATCTTCACATTGTTAATACTCTTTATCATTTACAGAATTCTTTGTCCGCCAGATTTGCCCTTTCATCACATATTCTTCCATAATTCTAAATCCGTACAAATTTTAACACTAAAAGAATGAGAAAAAAACCTAGACTTGCCCCTTTACTACTTTTGAAAGTGACACTCAGTGGTTAATATAGTAGCATAATCATAATCATTCCCTTTAAAACTAAAAGATAGAGAAAAAAGAAAAGGAAAAAGGAGAAAGAAAAGCTCCCTTACAATATATCTCTAATCGATCGGGTTCTGCAAATACATATCCCCCTAAGATTTATTTGCCTAAGATAATAATAAAAACACCTGGTTATTGACAAATCTCATTTTTAGGCATTTTCTAATCATTTCATTAATCAATTTATCTAATCACATTTACCTTTCTTTGTAAATAAGAAATAAAATGTGACCTTTTACCAGTAAAATTGTTGTAACCCCTATTGTTTTACACTTTTATAATTACAATATATTCTTATTACCATTTCTTCATGCAGAACCCCTTTTAATACATTAGCCATTATCTCTATGCAAGCAAGTTTCTTTCTTCATTATACTCCCTTGTTCTATCTTTTGTTCTTGTTTCTTGTTCCTTCTCCTCTTTGTCCCATTATCCCCCTCTATCCAGTTTAACTCTACCCTTCTGCCTCATTTGACCTTTTCTTTAACATGCCTAATTTCATAATGTTCCCTAACCACCTTCTAAGTTCCTGTTTTTAGCTAATCTTTCACTTTATTTGTATTAATCTTTAGTATGAAGTGTCTCTTTAAGATGGCTTTCTTGTGCTGGCTCCTCCTCCTTCTCCTTCTTCTTTATTCAGCATTTGAATGCCCATGTTTTCTGCAACAAGCTGTTAGTTCAGACACCTCCTGTAGCAGTTCTTTCATACTTTAAACCCATTTTAATTTTGATGGCCACCAGAATTTTATTTTCCTTATTTCTTTTCTTTCTTTAAATTTTCTTGTCCAGAGTCTATATCAATATCACCAATTAGTCCGAAGTCCGCCTTGTATCTGCTTTCACTTTCTATGAGTCTCTATGCCTCTTTTAAAATAACAACCCAATCCACAAAGGAAAAGATAGTTTCTTTCTTTCTTTAGCTTCCAATTTTTCTCCACAGACCTTTCTACACAGAGTCTTAACCCTTTCCTTTTATTTTGATATTCAAAGTTTTCCGAGCCCCCAAACTTAATTTTCTATTGGCTTTTCCTTTCCCAGTTCGGTCTCTTATAGCTGCTAAAATATTTTACTTTATTTTTCCTTCATTTGAGACTGCTTCAGCTTCTTTTTTTTTAAAACTCATCTTTATCTTAATCCCGGTGCCTTGATCTTACCATCCGATACTCCCGTTCCTCTGTTGTCGAATTTCTTTCTTCCTCCTGCACCAATCTTAATCCCGTTGAGACCTTCGAGGTGGCTATTTTGACCACCACTCTTTGACGCCTTCGAGGGAAAAGACCAGACTCAAAAGGGGGAGATGTGGCTCCCCTCACTTGGCTGGCAGGTTTCTGCCGCCTTACCAGGTAGCTTCAGCCCCGAACCTTGCAGGATCGCTCTCCGAGACCGACTCACAAACCGCTGCCTGTTCTCGAAGGCTCAACCCGAAGTGCCAGATATTTCCTCTTTACTCAATTTCTCAACCCTCCGTATTTTTTCCCAATTCTTTTTCCTCTTTCCCTCTGGGTTCCTTTGTTCTCGATGATAATAGTTAAAGATGGCCCTTCTGAATTTGCTCCACCTCTTCTTCGATACTTTGTTGTTCATACTCTGACTGCCTCTTCAAGAAATTTAAAACGGGGCCAAAAGTTTCACCTTTTTCCTGCAAGGTTTTCTTAATTTTACCCAGTTCCAGTTTTAGTGCCTGAAAGGATATTTCCATTTTACAATTTTTATTTAATCCAATTGATGTCTTTAAAGTTAATTCCCAAAAAAACCCAGCTTCTGTTTCTTTCTTCTCAGCTTTTAGTCCTCAATTAGTCCAATACCAAGTCCATAACGAAATCAGCAAAATCCAAAAGCAAAGTCTTCATATATCTTTCTTTACTTCAATATTTCAATTTTCGAAACTCTTATTTTATTATGTCAGTTTTCTTTGTATTTTAGAGACAGGTTCTTTAAAGAAAAAGTCAAGTTAAGTTTGACTCAGGCGCTCTTTGTTCTAACAAATCCACAGCTCCTCTTTTCTTTTCCTTCCCAGTTATTCAGAGCTTTTCAAGCCACACAATCCACAAAAAGGATCCAATTGGTAAACATTTCCTTCTTAACAGTCTTTAACAGTCTATAAATCATCTTAAATTAATACTTAAATGAAATCAAAATATACTCATCCGGAGTGGCTGTATAATTTCTTTATGGCTTCTACCTTTCTCGGCTCGAAGCTCTGTTCTTTCACAAAGAATTCACACCTTTTTTTTTTAAACCTCTTTCAGTTCGCAGCTGAATTCTTTCTTAAGAATGCTTTGTAGTGTTAATCCAGAGGGTAATTTTCAGTTGATTATTTAGTCCCATATTTCATGCTGTCTGCTTCTTTAACTCTCTCCTGCCCAATGCTTCTTCTAGTCTTATTCTCCCCTTTGGGGTGGCCATTAGACCACCGCTTCTGGCGTCTTCAGGAGGGAGCTGTGCCAGTCCAGGAGGGATTTGCGACTCCCTCCACCTGGCTGACGGTCTCCCCTTCCTCCACCATCCCTACAAGGCAGCTTCTGCCCCAGATCTAAAAGATCGGGGCTCTCCAATGCCAAAGCACAAACCAAGCCGCGAAGAACAATCGCGGAAAGATCTGTCCTCGGGGAGGCTCAAAACCGGAAGTCATCAGGGATGCAGTTTGACTGTTCAAAGATAACATTGGATCCCAATGGCTAACGGAGAGATTGTAGCTCAACCAGATGTCTACAGGAATCCCACAAGCAGGAGATAAAAGCAGTAGCCTTCTCTTGCTGTTTTCAGAATAACTGATACTCAGCTACACAGAGCCTTTGATCCTCAAATAAATATATAGAGCTAAAACGACTGGTAACCCTTTCTCATGTCTATGTGTAATCCATCTTTTAAATCCTCTAAGATGGTAGCCATGACTACATCTTACTACAGAGACTTCCATAGTTTTATTGCGCATTCTAAACTATATTTGCTTTCGTTAACAATGGTCAAGTTTGTTCCTGGGAGATTTCTATCAGCATAGGTTTTTGTCATAAATTGTAGAAGTAATTCATTTTTTTCAAATTATGGCTAGCTTTGCTGATTCCCAGCCGTGCTCTGTTGAGATTCTGCAAATGAAAAGTACTTTAAATTCACATAAAACAGGGATAAATACACGGTGCATCTTCAGCAGCTAGAAAATTGTCACCTGCTGATTTTTCTGTAGCTATTCCAAAGACTTAAGAACAAATGAGGCCATTCTTTTTGGTTCGTTGATTCTAGTAAAACAAATAACATCAAAGGCATCTCTCCAATTTCCTTTAAGATTTTGGAAGGAGGGTGAAAGTGAGAATGAGTGAAGATCACCCTACAATGAAAGATGAGAATTGTACTGCAAGTTGTGTTAATGGGAACTTGGTCTCAGGTCAAATAGGTCTATCTCTTCCTTGGCGGTACAAATACAAGAATAATACATTGACTGACCCTTATTGCCCTTTTATGACATGTCAAAAATGGTTGCTTTGCTTTCTCTAATGACAAGAACGTCTGCCATTCAAAGCTGACCTTTGAGCAAATCATGAGTTTTGAAAGCCATCTCAGCCCCAACTGTGAATGGATATTAACCAGACCAATCTCTAATTTCCTGTACTTTCAATTCCCTGATGGTTTTAAATGAGGAAGATTTTTTTCCGTCTCATGATGAAGCAAACACTCAGAGTAAAGTTCAAGTTGTTTGTGCACAACTGTACTGACCCACAGCAAAAGCTGCCTGGATTTAAAATGTTCATTTATTAAAGTTCACAGAAACAGATGCTCAACATTTTTTGGTTCATTATTCAGTCATTGGCTATTAATGCATGTTATTGCTTCCACCCAGCTTCATTATGCTTCCCATTATTTGGCAAATCTTTCAACATAGTTTGGTTGTGTCATATGAGGAATTTATTTAGTTAGACAATAAAAAATTCCTCCCCCATTGTTGCATTATTGTATTGCATGAGCTACTTATGCTTCCTGAAGTTTCTTCTTTTGCAGTCCTTCTCCAGATTGGTTATCTGCCAACCTGAAGTAAGAAACACATTAACCCATTTAAGATTTCCTTGAACTAAATTCTTACTTAGCTTTTTGCCCTTTATTTTATATTCTTTAAGTCCTTTAAACTGTAATTTAATTTCCCTTCTATGTAGGGATGAAATTTTATTCTCTAGGCAGTTTTTCAAACTTGTTGCTGAGAAGACCTCTTTTAATTTTGAAAGAATTTGAAATTAGAAACGGTGGAAAATATTTGTAGCTTGGGTGGTAGATGTTTGTGGTGGTTTGTGCTCTGAGCTTGTTGTTCAGTTTCTGAACGTTTTGTCACCAGGCTAGGTAACATTATCTGTAGAACTTTGGTTGAAATGTCTTAATTTAAGTTCTCTTCTGCTGTTTTTTTACTGAAATAAGACACTTCAACCGAAGTTCTGCTGCTGATGTTACCTAGCCTGGTGAAGAAATGTTCAGAAATTGAAACAACAAGCTCAGAGAACAAACCACCACCAACATAATTTGAAATCCAAATGTGTTTCAGAAGTGAGGTTTGTGAACTTAGGTGTTCTTTAAAAGTTTTGCTGCAAGTTTTGATGAATTTGTCATCTCCTGGTGCTCAAACTGTGGAAAACTGATGTCCTGCAGTGTCCTCATGAGGAGTGCAAAATGAAAATTTCTTTTCTTCACCTTAACTGGAGAGGTTCCACTGTATCAGGCTCATTGCTAGTTCTTTGGTCTGTGCCAAAGGCTTTGTCTATGCTTCTCTGGAAATGTCTTAGTTTGCCAACTCAAAAGTCCCATGGGGATAATTACAGTTCTAGAACAATGTTGTAATACACCTATGAATTACCTGTTAATGCGGAACAAACATGGCTAGGAAGTCTTCCCAGTAAATTGTCTCAGATATGTCCTAGTGCAGTGATGGCTAACCTTTTCAGCACCAAGTGCATGCATCCCCAAAATGCAATGCACATGCATGCACTGCACATGTGCCCTGCCCCCATGCATGCACATGTGACCCCCCCATGACCCCCATGCATGCACCCCACCCCATGCATGCATGTGCAACCCCCGTATGTGAACCGCACCTCTCCACATGTACACACAATCTCTGTGTGTGCCCCCCCCGCATGCATGGCAGAAATCTGAAGGCCAGCTGGCCAGCGGGAGGCATGTGCACACATGCGCGGCAGAACTGTGCTGGGGCAACGGCTCATGTGTTCAGAGAGAGGGCTCTGCGTGCCACCTCTGGCATCACGGTCCTAGTGCATGGAATTCAATAAATTAGCCTTTCCAACTGGTTGCCACTTAGTTGTATGGATAGTCTGAAAATTTTTAATCAACATGACTAACAGCAGTCGCATATCTGGAGAATGCTATAGTTATGTGAAAAGTATGCCATTTCTCTGAAGAGTCTCTTTAAGACTCTTCCTCACACAGAAAATTAGAAGAAAAAAAATCAGTTGCATCATTATGTACCTGTGACAAGTCTCTGAATTTCTGTTCTGACCCAACCCTGTTACCAGCAAGAAAATCTCAAACAAACGCAGCAACTGAAACATTCACAGCTTTAATCTACAAATAAACTTCTTTGTAATTAAAAGATGGCTTGCAGCCAATTAGTCCAACCAGAAAAGCCTTGACAGAATTCTTCAGATAAGCCAGAGTCTCCACACACAATGCTGAGTCTGTAGAATGTTTTTGCTTTCCGCAAAAAAAACCAGGCTTATATTCCCTGGAGGGAGGGGCCATTACATTGCATCCTTACCCCCGAGTCGCCTGTGCTGCTCCAGCTGTTCTCTTCTAAGAACCATCCTGCGCTCACGCGCACTTGGCACAGGCTGCTCGGGAACCTCCTCATCGCTGCTGCCAGCCCCCACAATCCCTGAAGGCAGCAGTCCACTCCCTGATGGTCCTGGCCCCTCATCAGAGTCTTCGCTCTCCTCAGCCATCTGCACCTGCTGCCGGCTAATCACAACAATTTCAGAGTAACTTATTTGAAAGCAAGATTATCTTACTTCTGTTAATATGATATTCGATGGAGCTGCAGTGAGGAAAACCTTTTTGGCAAGGTGCAAAGATCTGTAGGGGCAACCTGATACCAAGATGGAACCAAGGAATGGGTGAACATGTTCTTCCTAGGAAACTCCATTTTTCTTACTTCTGGGGGAGGTATACTGAACTGAAGAAGATCATGCTAAAGTAAAAAAAACCCAGTTCCTTGGACCTTCTTCAGATAAGGAGAGGATGGGAGATTGCTTATATATGCTCCAGATGGCTGCTCCTTGCAAGGAGAATGCAGGACAGCCATTTTCTATAAGATTGAGCAGTGGAAGGTGATGGAATCTGCTATTTTGCTTGCAACAATGGTAGAGCCTTTTAAAGGACACTAAGTTTCATACTTCATTTTCTAATAACATTCAGAAATTTCCTATTAACCACCTATTAACCAGCTATTAGAAAATTTTGGAATGACAAACTTTAAAAGTTTCTATCAGGTGAGTTTATCTTCAATACTGAACAAAGGAAAAGTTAATCATATGCTTAAGACAATAATTTGAATAAATAAACGGCAAAAAGCTAAATGAGATTTTGATTTTAGAAAGTTATAAATGGATTAAACAGATTGATAAATGTGCAATATTGACTTTTACTGTAAGATTTTGACATTAATTGTAAAAAAATAAATAGCTTCTCATGGGAAACAGATTTATTTATTTATTTATTTATTTATTTATTTATTTATTTATTTATTTATTTGTTGGACTTGTATGCCGCCCCATCTCCGAAGACTTATTTTAGCCATCCTGGCTATTACAAGTCATAATGAAGAAAAATGATAATTTTAGAAACAGAACATCAGAGTGGCTAAACATTTCAAGTGAAGGGGAAAAAAGCGAGTTAATATTTAGATTTGGGAAATGACACAAAACATTATAACATAGGAAAGAGTAAAGATTTTTGAAGTATGGAACCAGAAATTATTAAATGCAATATCAATATGGTAAGTAATGATCTGCCTCTATGAGTAGACTAAGTCTAAAAGTTATTAATGAAGAATGACATATATGGAACAAATTTTATCTGATAATAAAAATAGACCACTAAAAGTGGAATTACAAATGATAGGTCAAAAGAATGATTTGCTGTATATACAAAAGAAACTGGCTGAAGTTTTAAACATAAAAAGAGCATAAATGATAAACCAAGAGAGTGATCAGGAAAAATGATTTTCTTGGATCTTATTGGATCTACAAAAGAGCTAAGTTTTTGTCCTCCAAGCTCTCTTGAGCAGCCACAGCCTTGATTTTTTTACTTAGGGGAAAAAAAACCCCCTCTCTAATAACAAATAATCATGTGTTAAGAATATTCTTCCATCATTTAAATTGAGACTAATGATTCCATTCTCTTCCAAGGCAAATATTAGCCTCTCTAAATTGCCACATCCATCCGGATCGTGAGAGAGATTTTTCTCCCTTCTCTTAAAGGAGAGAGAGAGAAAAAATGGGTTCAGCTTCAGCACCCCATAATTCATGTGCAACACCAGGGAAACAACTGGATGAGTTTTTCTAATTATGTCCTGTTTTGAGGTTTGGCGCTGGAGGCACGAACGGAGAAACCACAGATGTGAGACCCACAAACAGATGGAAGGTCAAAGATTTTAAAAGAGAATACTGCTAAGCCTGAGACTGGCAGAATCTAGGATGACAAGCAGGACCATGGTGAAATGACTAGATTGATAGACTGAATGCTTATGGGCATACAAATTGACAAGACTATATAGATATTCTGACTACAACAGATACCATGATGGATGGCTTAACTTGCCTCTTTAAATTATGTTATATCTCTTCAATTCTCCACCCCCCTCTCCTTCACTTCTTCTTCTTCTTCTGGGTGCTAGTAGATATCGCTGAGCACTCTGCAGATTGCTTCCCATCTGTTGTCCTTCAAATGTATATGGATTAACTTAAATGTGTTGGTGAAGTAGCTGAAATGGAACTTTAAGAAAGTTTCCAGATGGTAAAAAAAAGTTTCTGTCTTGGTTGTATTTTCTGAGTTTGCTCAGTCATGATCAATAATATAAAACATAGAATAATAGAGTTGGAAGGAGCCTTGGAGGTCTTTCAATCCAACCTCCTGGTCAAACAGGAGAATCTGTACCATTTCAGACAAATGGTTGTCCAGTCTCTTTTTGAGATCCTCCAATGATGGAGCACCCACAAGTTTTGAAGGCAAGCTGCTTCACTGGTTGATTGCTCTCACTGTTAGGAAATTTCTACTCAGCTCTAGATTTATAAGTACATGGCGATAGGTATCCATTATAATAGAAGAGCCTTGGTGGTGCAGTGGTTGGAGTGCAATACTGCAGGCTACTTCTGCTGACTGTCAGCTGCCTGGAACTTGGCAGTTCAAGTCTCATTGGCTCAAGGTTGACTCAGCCTTCCATCCTTCTGAGGTGGGTAAAATGAGGAACCAGATTGTTGGGGGCAATATGCTGACTGTATAAACCCCTTAGAGAGGGTTGTAAAGCAGTATATAACTCTAAGTGCTATTGCTATAATACAGATTGCCACTCTTTTTGTGATTTTTACCTCAGAAAGGTGGCCATGTGGTAGAGGATATTAATCTAAGCTTGATGGGATATGTATGTGAGGTCCCCAAACTCATGATGCCTCTCAGGGTTAGGATTGTGCCCATTGGAACACCAAACAAATACATAAATTAACGACTAACTGCTTTTTCATGAACCACTAAACAGTTGCTTGATGTAGCTGACTTCTGCACAGAGGTGGTACTGCCATGTGGCTGTGTTTGTTTTTAATTAAGCTACATAAGATGTTGCTGTATAGGTGCCCTTGTGGATGTATGGTGGAAAAATGAACCTTTTGGGCAAATGACCCAGCCTGAAAGTTAAAAGTGGGGACCTAATAAAACATGAATGTATGATCCAGATACTTAAAAGAACATTAGTTCAATGAAAAGAATAGTGAAAACCAGACCATTACCAATATCCAGTCACCCATTGCCAACAATGCAGTAGCAAATTTTGACAATTCCCTTTTGTTGCAATGATTAATGGCTAAACTGGCTATATACAATTTGCAGTGCCAATTTCTTAAAATGATTTTTTAAAATCTGGGACAGAGGTATATCATCACCCACATAAACAGAGACTTTTAAAAAAATTTCTATGGGAAGAACACAAAAGCCAAAGAGATTCCTTTCTCAAGTAGATTTGTAGATAAATAACAAAATATGTTGCTTAATTCTCTAGAATCCTTTTTGTATCTTTAACAACGCAAAGATTCCAGTATAAAACAATCTTTTAAAAAAGCTCTTCCAGGGCTATAGTACTATCCTAAATTGGATCACTTTTTAGCCTATAGGGAGCCAGCAAAGGAATAATTTCCCAGTTCTGTTCCAATGGGGTGGCGAACAGGAAATATTGTTTTAGGAAGTGGAGAATTGCAGTATTGCAGAAATAGAAGCTAATATTCTGTTCCCCATCAGCTTCTTTTGAAGTATGTTGTTCTTGTTGAATTCTGGGAAATTAAAAATGGCAGCTTCCTGGGGAAGAGAAGTAAAATATTTACCAAAAAGAGACCTAGTGAAACAGGCTTATAATATATGAAAAGCTATAGGGATCAATTTCATGCAATTTTAGGTTTTATCCCCCTTTTCTTCTATCTTGCAAGAGACCCTGCGTCTATTCGGATGGATGTGAGTTTGGAGTTATTGTCATTTATATCAAGCTGATTAATGATTTAATGAAGCCAACCTGTGGGGAGACATATGATGAAATCGTTTTTCCTTGAAACACATCACTTTTTTTATCCATTAATTCTGGATGAATCACTGTTTCTTTGAATAATATTTAGTTCAAGATGGAAGAGCTCTTAAAAAATGGAAATCTGACAGAATCCAGAACTTGCTTAGAATGTCCATAAAAATCATTTGTTTATTGCTTTCTAGCTTTGATTTTTATCTCCCCCATTGAGAACAGCTTACATTACAACACATTTTAAACCATTTAAACATCAAGTCAGGAACACGAGGGAAAAAAATGCAACAATGCTCATTATATTAAACAATGGATAAGAATTTGTTCTTCTTGAAATGAGAAATTTCCCATTGATTACAGGATGGAAAGGAAGTGAATTAAAAGCATGGACTTTGATGGACTTTGTAATAAATGATCCTGGGCTCAATAAGGTGTAGATATTTGAAAGGTCCTCAGAATCTTAAAATATCCCTGTTCAGCTAGCAAAGCCCATCAGACTAAATAATTACCGAAGAACTGCCATACAGGTGGCAGGTTAATTACTCATTAATGCTCAATTAAAAGTAATTATGGAAACCCAATCCTTTGACCACTGAATCCATGAGGTAAAATTCTCAGGTGAATGACATCTGTCATTTAGTAGCTCCTCCTGCATTTGTTTGGCTGGATTTAACCCATACTTTGCAAACATTCCAGAATGTTGTTTTGTTGTTTCTCATTGCACGCAAATGTGGAGCTGGTGCAAGATAGCTTCTCTGGTCTTTGAGGAATTTCCACCATTTTGTTTAGGAGCTGAACCATACACAGAAAGAAGACCCTTGAGAGTAGAAAGTCATGTTTTCTCAACATGGAGATGGAGAAATCCTGCTTCTTTATGGAGTTACAGCAGTAACTCATGCCTATCACCAGCCTCCACTGTGGAATATAGCAAGTTGATTTCTAATAATGGTCTGTGTCAGGGCCACATATTTCTCTGAATATTCTATTGCCCCTCATTTGTCAATCATTTAAAAACAAATATGTCTGCACGTGTGGTCATAAGTATATAACTTAATATACAGGCTACCTCAGAGATATTGCTGGTTTGTTTATAGACCACCACACTAAAGTGAATATTGCAATAAAGGCACTCATATTTTTTTGGTTTCCCAGTGCATATAAAAGCGATGTTTACACTGTATTGCAAAGCATTAAGTGTGCAAAGCATTAAATCTAAAAAAAAACCCCGAGTGTACATACCTTAATTAAAAATACTTTATTGCTAAAAAATGCTAATCATTTCAGCCTTCAGCAAGTCATAAACATTTTGCTGGTGGAGAGTGTTATAAAAAAAATGCAGTATCTGCAAAGTGCCATAAAATGAAGCACAATAAAATGAGATACAGGTAATTCCTTGACTTAGGACCACAACTGAGCCTAAAATTTCGGTTGCTGAAATGAGACATTTGTTAAGTGAATTTTGCCCTGTTTTACAACCTTTCTTGCCATAGCTGTTAAGTGCATCACTGTGTTGGTTGAGTTAGTGACATGGTTGTTCAGTCAGTCTGGCTTCCCCGTTGACTTTGCTTGCCAGAAGTTTGCAAAAGATGATCCACATGGCCTCAGGACATTGCAACCATCATAAACCGTGCCTTGGTGGCTCAGGCTGTTAATTGCCTGCACTTAAGTTCCAGCTGCCTACAACTGCTGTAGGCTCGAATCCCACCAGGCTCAAGGCTGACTCAGCCTTCCATCCTCTCGGGGTAGGTAAATTGAGGACCCAAGATTGTTGGGGGCAATTAGCTGACCTTGTAAAAATGCTGCTTAGTAATAAGCAGGCATATACAATGGAATGAAGGCTATTGCTGAGCACACTGGGTTGTATCCCAAAAATTGTAAGCCGCCCTGAGTCTTCGGAGAAGGGCGGCATATAAATGTAATTTTAAAAAAATGGACTGTTTGCCAAGCAGCCAAATTTTGATCAGGTGACCGTAGGGATGCTGGAACAGTTGTGTGAAAAATGGTCATAAGTCACTTTTTTCAGTAACTTTGAGGGTCACTAAATGAACTGTTGTAAGTCAAGGACTATCTGTATGCCTGTACACTGTTTCTTAAAACACTCTCCTTGATAAGCAGTATTTTCATCTTGATAAGCACCTAATTCAAGAGTTTTTGACATTTTATTTCCCATGGGTATACTTTCTTTTTCTAAAAAATGGACTACAACTTTTGCAAATAATTTTCAAATCCTGTGAATAAGAACTGGTGTCAGCGTTCCAACTAACCAACTCCAAACCAATAAACTCCGAGACAGGCATTTCCTCAAAGTTCCATTATATTAGGGTTGTCATGCTGGCACATCTGGGAAAACCCGAATTTGAGAGTTCTGAGTTTTCCCTTCCCCCCAAAAATCAAAGATCCATCCCCTGCATCCATCAGTCCATCACATGGCCCAATCAAATCTTCATCCCAACTGGAGACATCCCTCCAGTCACTCCCCTCCAGGTGCAGGGCAACATGTCCTTGACTCTCTGAAAAAGAATGTTGTTGTGTTTAGTCTTCTACCTCATTATGAAATCCCTTCTCCCAAATTCCCAGGTACTGAATATGGCAGTCTCGAAGCTTCCAAGTCAAAAAATGTCTTCCAAGACTGACAACTTGGTTTAGCCAAATCTACAGAGTGGAGCATGGTTTGTAATTGCAGTGGAGCAATGGTGGATCCATGTTAGGGTTGTAAAAGAGCTACCAGCACTGTACTTCTGAAGGATAAGTGATGCCAGGAGGCTTCAGCCTATGAAATGAAGCGATACTAGCATGGTTGTGGTCTTACATTGGAGTTCTGACAATAGAAAAGACCATTGGTGCTATTATGATGGAACATCGTTTTATGCTCATGCTTATATTTCTCACTGACTTACTTTCTTTGCTTTCCTTTCTCTTACTTTGAGTAAACGCCACCAGCCCTTTTTTCATTGTTAATATGTCCCAGTGGTGGGATTCAAATTTTTTTTACTACCGGTTCTGTGGGCGTGGCTTGGTGGGCATGGCAGGGAAAGGATACTGTAAAATCTCCAATCAGAGGTGGTATTTGCCGGTTCTCCGAACTACTCAAAATTTCCGCTATTGGTTCTCCAGAACTGGTCAGAACCTGCTGAATACCACCTCTGATATGTCCTCTGGCTGAATAAGCTTGTCTCCTAATGTGACATCTGATAGTATTTATTCAATATTCTATTTATTCCCACCATTTATAGAACCACAGAAATATACGAAGCCATATTTTTATTGAGCCCTTCAGGTGTTTCAGCATATCTATTTTCATTGGGAAAGACCAGTCCATTTTATTTGGAGTTTTTTTTTTTAAATTACTTTGTTCACTGTTCTGTCCTTAACCTGTCCTTCTGTTCAAGATTTTGGTGTCTTAGGCATTTTAAAAATGCATCTTCTGCTCAAGTAGTTCACATATCTCTCCTAGCTACTCATTTATATGTTAGCATTGTAATTTACTTTAAATTACAATACTAACCTATTAACAACAAGAACATCCCAAGTATTTTGAATTCGTAATTATCTGTTTCTTCACTAATTCGAGCATCCATCTGTGGTTAAATGCTTCATTTCCTGTTTTCCCTTAGTTTTCCTTCCCTCCCAAGGTTCACAGTCTTACCACAGTTTTAAATTTAATTTCACACCTCCTGTTTTCAGCAAAATGGATGGTCTTTTCCCCCCCTTCTAAACATGAATCAAAAATGTTTTGTCAGCAGCAGAATCTGAACTTTAAACAGTATATTTAATATACTGTTAATATTTGTGAGCCGCCCTGAGTCCTTTCAGAGAGGGAGCGGCATACAAGTCCAAGTAAAATAGAATAAAATAAAAATAAATATATATTGAGCCCAAAATTTATGTTGCTAAGTGAAACATTTGTTAAGTGAATTTATCCCTCTTTTTTTCAACCTTTCTTGACAAACTTGTTAAGTGAATCACTTAACAGTTGTTAAATTAGTGATACAGTTTTTAAGTGAATCTGTCTTCCCCATTGACTTTGCTTGTCAGGTTTCAAAAGATGATCACATGACCCTGGGAAATTGCAACTGTCAAAAATATGCGTTGCCAAGCATCTGAATTTTGATCATGTGACCATGGGGATGCTGCAACAGTCGTAAGTGTGAAAAATGAGTATAAGTCACTTTTTCAGTGCCATTGTAACTTTGAACAGTCACTAAATGAACTGTGGTAAGTCGAGGACTATCTCTATTCCCATCCGCTGTGCTGAGATTCCCATCCAGTGGCCATTCTAATTCTCATCCCCCATTTTTTCCCGAACTGCTTATGAACATTCTCTTGCTAATGAGCATGCTCAGTTGTCATTGGGAAGTTTTGCATAGTAGTTGGCCAATACTAGCTCCTGAATGCTTTCTTTCAATTTTTATTCAATTTGATGAAAGAAAATTTGCTGTAGTGAATTTCAGTGAAATTCTTTAACTGTGGAGAGTTCAAGGAGATATAATCAATATCTGGTCTTTCCTGAAAAATTATTCTTCCAGCAGTTATGTCCCTTGCTGTCAAAGAAAGGCATCAAATGGGACATCCTCTCAAGTACTACCATCACAGCTAAAGGGAAGTGCTTCCCCAGAAAAATCGTTTGAGAAATTCTTCTCCAGTAGAAATTTGTAGAATTTGATAGAGAATGTCAAAAGCTGTAATTGTGCTGAGTTCTTGCTTCAGCCCTTTGAGGTAATCCAGGTAGGAAAGCAGGTAGTTTGGTCTAGTACATGGGTGTCAAACTTGCCACATCGCGTTGCTGTCATGTGATGTATCGCTATGGTTTTTTCCTTTGTGAAGCTGAAGTGGGCGTGGCCTGTGTGTGATGCATCCGGCTCATGGGCTGCCATTTTGACACCCCTGGTCTAGTAGTTAAGGCACCAGGCTAGAAAACTGGGAGACTGTGAGTTCTAGTACCGCCTTAGGAATGAAAGCCAGCTGGGTGACTTTGAACCAGTCACTCTCTCTCTCAGCCCAGCTCATCTCATAGGGTTGTTGTGGGGAAAAGGGAAAGATAGGGGGAAAATAGGAAAAGGAAGGAATATTAGATACGTTTGCCACCTTGGGATCATTTATAAAAATAATATAGGTGGTGGCCTAGAGGTGGAGTTGTCGCCTCACAATAAGGAGGTTATAAGGCTAGATAGTGGCAGATATTTCCGTCTCTGGTTGCAATGAAAAAATATCTGCTGCGAACCCTGCATTGGCGTCAGGAAGGGTATTCAGCCAGTAAACACTTGGCTCCATTCAGCCACCCTGACTCCACCCTTATGCAAGGGATTACAGTGTCATTAAAAAAAAGTAAACAAGGAAGCAAATAAATAAACAAACAAACCATGGGTACCAACACTACATTTATTGTAAAGTTATAGCACCAAAATCTTGCAGGTCTGAAAGCAGTGTTACCCTCCCCCTTTTACTTTCCAGAGAACTAGGTGGGTCCCTTCTAATATATTCCCCCCATCTGCATCCCTCCTTTGGATCCAGATTTCTTTTCTCAGACCATTGTCTATGCAGCAGCTTTTTCTCCTGCCTCCCAAGGCTATTCTCACAGCCCATTACATCTCGTCATGCCTTATTAAGTAAATGAAATAAGATAAAAATAAATCTGCTGCCAGTCACCTCTGGGTTTTCCAGATTTTGCTGGCATTCTCTTTTTTTGTTTGTTTTGCAGTGTCCCTGTATTGCCTTTGTTTCTTCAGTATCTACTATATCTGAATTCAGTATTAGGGAAGGTGATAAAGAATTTTATTAAGGAAAATTGTACTAGCCTAGGGGTGTTTTGAAAAGGACTAATGGCTTTCAATGGGCTACTAGGGAAAAAAAAGTCTAGACTCCCTTTTTAAAGTAGGATTTCTTTTTAAAAATAGCAAGAGCAAATATGTAGATGGATTCTAATTAAAAATGCAAACATGCATGCATGCATGCATACATGTATATCCACTTTTAAAAGTATGTGCATCAAAAGCAGCATCACATCAACTAACAACTTTCCCCCTTGCATAAGTTAAAAAGCACTCAGTGACAACACCACATGGTTGCATTTAATATACTAGCTCAGGGATTCCCAACCCCAGCGCATTCATTCAGTCCGCGGCCCATTGGGAACTGGCCTGCATGCAGTAGACAAGTGCATGAAGCTCCATTTATGGAAATGGCCGGCGTGCACACACAACCTTCCACTCTCCCCCACCTCTGCTGCTGCCATTACCATCGGTCCAGAGAGCCAGAAAAGTTGGGGACTGCTGTGCTATCTAATACTCCTTGAGCTGACCAGAAAGGTATTCCAGAGAAAATGTGCTGTCCCAGTTGCTGAGCCTCATTCCTGCCACAGTAATGAGGCAAGTGGATGATGATGATGTCCTTACTGCATATGCATGTAGATATGTGCATGTGTACAACCACACCCACACATACACATTTTGTTCAATTGTGTCCAACTCTTGAAGATTCTGGAGAAGTCCCTGCTATTTGATTGGCAAGATTTTCCACTTTCTAAAAAAAGTAATTACAGTTTCAGGTCCCTTCCTAAGAATCATGGGGATTGATGGCTCAGTAGTTAAAGACACTGAACTTGTCACCCTGGGTTTGAGACCTGAGCACTAAGCAAGCTCCTGTTCCTTGTCCCAGCTCCTGCCTGCCTAGCAGTTTGAAAGCATGCAGATGCGAGTAGATAAATAGGTAGCACTTAGGTGGGAAAGTAACAGCATTCTGTGAGCCTTTGGTGTAAAGCCATGCTGGCCACATGACCATGGAAAATGTCTTCGGATAACACTCAGACAAGAAATGGAGATGAGCACTATGCCCTAAAGTCAGATATAACTGGTCTTTAGTTTTACCTTTCCCTTAGAAACATCATCAACTGGGGGAAAAGCAGTCACCAGTCATTGACTCTAATGTCCCTGGTCTTGGACAGGATTGGGCAAGTGTAGGTGTTTGTAAGAGTAGGTCAAGTTGTTCAAAGAACCGACACAGAGATGCTCTTATCTCTGATATGTAACCAGGCTGTTTCTGAATGCAAATCTATTGATCTTCTAAAGAGTGAAAACGGTGCCCCCAAAATAGTCTGAAAGATTAATAGCAAGGAGGAGGGATGGGAAATGAAATGGGATAGAACAGCTGATGACAAGTGAGCTGCAAAGAAACTGGACATTAGCAGAAAGTCCAATTTCTCCTTGAATCTGGCAGCATCTAGAAATAGCTTATGGATGAAAATGGGGATGAAATGGAACAGGAACTGCCATCCCACCAAGATTATAAACACTTGAAAAGTATAACCATATGAATACTTCCATGGAGGGAAGGAGTGGAATAGCTGTAATATACCCAATGTTGAAAGAGCCCAGCTTTCTTTCCTAGCTGAAATCTGCATCACAGAACTGTCTCCTGTTTTTGCTAAAGCAACAATTACATATGTATTTAAAAAACAAAGATATCCCTTTCTAAAATGAATGCTAAACTCTTTTGTGTAAGTAGCCCATGACAGATCTAATAGTGAGAACCTGACATTATGTGGGAAGGTACTATTGCAGAAGCCAGAAGACTGGGTCTCTCCTTCAATCCAAACCAAAATAGCTAGGGATGCAGGCCGGGAATAACAACCAGGCAAGAGAGAAGCTGATACCTTTGCTAGCTTAAAGTGACCAATAGCTGCTGGCCAGATTGAGCTCTGACTGCATCAGCAATCACACCATCAGTCAGTCATGCAAGAGGGTACCTGCAGCAAAATTAATTAATTAATTAATTAATTTATTTATTTATTTTGTCAATCGCTTACAAGATAATAAGTATAAGGATAAACATAGTTGTGAATACTTGAAATGAATACATATAAGAAAAATAAAAGAAACAATAGGACAGGGATGGTAGGCACATTAGTGCACTTAATGCACGCCCCCTACAGACCTCTTAGGAAAGGGTGAGGTCAATAGTAGACAGTCTAAGGTTAAAGTTTTGGGGGTTTGGGGAAGAAACCACAGAGTCAGGTAGAGTATTCCAGACATTGCCCACTCTGTTGCTGAAGTCGTATTTCCTGCAATCAAGTTTGGTGCAGTTAACCTTGAGTTTGTATCTATTGTGTGCTGTTGTATTGTTATGGTTGAAGCTGAAGTAGTCATTGACCGGAAGGACATTGCAATGTATGATTTTATATACTATACTTAGATTGGACAGAAGGCGGCGTAGTTCTAGGTTTTCTAGGCCTAGAATTTCAAGTCTGGTGGCATAAGGTATTCTGCAACGAGTAGAGGAGTGGAGAACTCTTCTTGTGAAATATTTCTGGACTTTCTCAACTGTGTTAATATCAGATACGTGATGTGGGTTCCAGACTGATGAGCTGTATTTGAGTATTGGTCTAGCAAATGTTTTGTATGCCCTAGTTAGTAGTGTGATATTACCAGAGAAAAAGCTACATAGGATTAGGTGAACAACTCTTAATGCCTTTTTGGCTATGTAGTTACAGTGGGCTTTTTTGTGTGTGTGTGTTGCAAAAAGAGCAAAGACATTTTAAAAAACACTGGGATACTTCTATTTACTGAAAAGAAGATGGGCTTGATGCTGCAGATACATTTACTGTTGAAAACGTTCCAAATGTTTACCTATGTTCCAAACAATTACTACCAACCTGCTTTCTATCGAGGACCTGAATACTGCATGAGTCAAAAAGAGGGCTGTGAAAATATTTACAGACCCCTCATATCCCAGACATAAACTGTTTCAACTCCTACCCTCAAAACAATGCTATAGAGCATTGCACACCAGAACAACTAGACACAAGGACAGTTTTTTCCATCATTCTGCTGAACAAATAATTGCCATCATTCAAACAATGCCATCATTCTGCTAAACAAATAATTCCCTCAACATTGTCCAACTATTTACAAAGTCTGCACTACTATTACTATTAATCTTCTCATCACTCCTTATCACCCATCCCCTCCCACTGTGACTGTATGACTGTAACATTGTCACTTGTATCCTTATAATTTATATTGACTGTTTCCTAGTATGATTTGATTGCTTATTGTACCCTATGAATATTATTAAGTGTTGTTCCTTATGATTCTTGACTCTTGATGAATTTATCTTTTCTTTTATGTATACTGAGAGCATTTGCACCAAGACAATTTCCTTGTGTGTCCAATCACACTTGGCCAATGAAGAATTCAATAAAGAATTCTCTCTATTAATGTACAATTCAGGTGAACAGGAAAAGCAAAATCTTATTAAAGTTGTCTTCCCCACCTGTTTCTTTGGAACGACATCTCCCAGAATGTGCATGTTGGCTGTGGGTTTGTAATCCCAACCCTTCAGTAGGATGTCAAGTTGGGAAATAGTGATGGCAAACAGAATGGAAAGTGATGGCATTAGCAATGCTACACTTGCCCAGGGAAGAGTGTAGATGCATTGGTATTGCTTCGTGACTTGATCAACTCATTGGATGCTGCCGTTTTGCTTGTATAGTTATTGACTGCAGTTTGTAGTCAAAGACATTTGTAGAGTGCTTGTGATGGTGTGATTTAAACTTTATATCGTTTTTGAGGTGCAACATGTCTACCACACCCATAAAAATTATTACAAGTAGTCCTCCACTTACAACAGTTTGTTTAGTGACCGTTCTAAGTTATAACAGCACTGAAAAAAGTGACTTACGACCATGTTTCACATGACTGCTACAGCATCCCCCATCATCACCTGATCAAAATTCAGGTGCCTGGTAACTGACTCATATTTATGACAGTTGCAGTGTCCCGGGATCATGTGATCTCCTTTTACAACCTTCTGACAAGCAAAGTCAGAAGCCTTGGTGGCTCAGGCTGTTAATTGCCTGCACTTAAGATCCAGCTGCCTACAACTGCTGTAGGCTCGAATCCCACCAGGCTCAAGGTTGACTCAGCCTTCAATCCTCTCGGGGTAGGTAAACTGAGGACCCAAGATTGTTGGGGGCAATAAGCTGACTTTGTAAAAATGCCGCTTAGTAATAAGCAGGCATATACAATGGAATGAAGGCTATTGCTGAGCACATTGGGTTGTATCCCAAAATTGTAAGCCTGAGTCTTCAGAGAAGGGCGGCATATAAATGTAATTAAAAAAAAAGTCAATGGGGGGGAATCACATTCACTTAACAGCTGTGTTACTAACTTAACAGCTACAGGGTTTCACTTAACAGCTGTGGGAAGAAAGATTGTGAAATGGGGGAAACATCACCTAACAACCATCTCACTTAGCAAAAGAAATTTTGGGCTCAATTGTGGTTGTAAGTCAAGGATTACCTTCCTGTTCCTGTTCCTCCTCCTCCTCCTCTTTCTCCTTCTCCTCCTTCTCCTCCTCCTCCTCCTTCTCTTCCTTCTCCTCCTCCTCCTCCTCCTCCTCCTCCTCCTCCTCCTCCTCCTCCTCCTCCCTTCTGCCATATCTGTCATCATATGGTGGCAATCATGTTGGCGATCCTATTTTTATTAACAGCCTCACAAAAAGGTGCTGCTGAGTTTTGTCCAAATCAGTCCCTTTGATTTTGAAGCCCTGATGTTCTTCTTCTGCCTGGACCTCATTTGCCTTCAATCTTTCCTTGGAGGATTAAGTGAAGCATGCCATATTTTTATGGGTGTCGCATCCCACGTCGAAATGTTCTAACTTTTGCTGTTTAATGGTTTTGATGATCTCCCTTGGCTTTCCCAGGCTTATCACCTCCTCATTTTTGAAAGGACTACCTGTAGAACATCAGTTCAATAGTTGTGGCTGACATATTGACTCCCCCAACTATGCCTTGTAGTTTTTCTCTTCTATGCCAGTTCCTTTTTTGGATATTAATTTGCTTGACCCTTATAGACTTACAACAGTTTGCATGCCTGATGTTTCAGTCCCTACCATCTCCCTACTGAAAATTGTTGCCAAAATAACAAAAAGTGACATAGGTGGAGTAATGGTCTGATTTAATGTCAGATGGCTTCCTGTACCTCTTGCTTGGTGGTGTGGATTTAGCTTGTTTGCCGCCCCATTACAGGGACTGCAAATAGAAAGATGGCCAAATTGGAATAGGAACTTGTCGCTTCATAACACCTATGGGCAAAAGTGATGTAGATACAAACTAAATTCAAATATACTGAGTTGGTTAAAAAAACACCCAGCCTGTTTCTCATTATATTAGAGAGATTGGATTTTATCCTCTGCTAGTAGAGAATGTGGTAATGTAGAAGTTGCTCTGTGCTACAGAAGCATAGGGAAAACAACCCCATCCATGCCACCTCTGTTTTGTAAGCAGTATCTTGCAATCTAAAAGAATCTATCAAATTATGCACCAGCAAATGACATCTTTCTACTTCACTAAAGGTAGACTAAACACCTGCATATGAGGCACTGAGTATACCTGCACATTTTTCACAGGTTGCTGAGAATTCCATATTAAACCATCTGTAGCTCTGAAGATCTGGTATGATGTCTGGGAACAACCTAAGCAGAGTGACTGAGCAGACGTGTTCTCTCTCTCCGCCTTCCTCCCATTTCTTCCCTTTTATAATCCATATTTCAAACAAAGACATAACCTTATTGGGGTGTATAGGTAATATGGAACAATAGATGGGAGGGTCTTTTGAGAAAAAGGTGTTGAGCAGACAGAAATAAGAAGATTGAAGGTGACGTCCTAAGAGAAGGAAATACAAATTACAGAAAGAAAAGAGTGTGCAAAAATGAAAAATAAAGGCTAGTCACTGAACCACAAGTTAGTTCCTCCATTTTTTTGGGTCTGGTTCTTTGGGTGTACCTTTCAAGTCATATAATTTTTCCATTTCTCAGAAGCACAGACTAGAATAGAACAAAACCGTTATTGTCACTTAAAATGTACCCTAGTCAGCATACAGTAAAATGAATTTTTGTTGCATTCAGCTCTCAAAAGATATCCATTATGGATATACCCATATATATTATATGACACAAAGAAACAACACAGTCTAGTCCGGATGTATACATGTACATGGTGAGGAAAACGAATTTTTGAGTTTATCAGACGAATGACATAGGGAACAAAGCTGTTACAGAATCTGGAAGTCCTGCTAGAAATACTTCGAAACCTCCTCCCAGAGGGCAGCAACAGAAGCAGACTGTTATGTATGCAGGTTTGAAGTCATTGGTTTAGTTTGAACTGTTCTTGTAAAGTGTTAGAAAAGATTGGTTTAAAAAGTGCGGGAAAACCCTGCACTCTGATTGGCTGTCAACTGTGGCTGCTGGCTATAAGTAGCAGACGCAGCCCAGCCAAATCGGGTCCGTTCTGAGCTGAAAGTCACAATAAACTTAAGAGCTGAAGTACTCTGCGTCTGCCTCTTCGTGCAAATTTAACACTGGCGACGAAGGTGGGATTTTCCCTGAAGAGAAGGCAACGCGGAACAGAAGAAGAGGGAGATGGCTGCGCTGAACACACCCCCAGCCCCGTTCAATCTGACGGCAGAAGACTGGGAGTCGTATGCAGATTGTTTCCAAATGTATTTGGAGGAAACGATCTTGCCGCCATTTCGAGCAGTGGAAGAGGGCGGTCTTCCTTATGTACTGCGGTCCGCAGTTTTCAAGATGGCAAAGGCCCTTGGCGGGAGCAGCAGACGTGAAGGTAATGGCTTGGCCTGATCTGGAAAGGCTGTTAAGAGCCCATTACGCACCACAAGTATCGTGCCTCATTAAGAGACACGAGTTTTACCGTCGCGATCAGGGGGAAAACGAAAGCATAAACGACTTCGTGGCAAGTTTAAGAGACATTGGGGTGCATGCGAATTCAACAGTTTAGAGGAGGCCATGCGCGATCGTTTCATTCTAGGCCTAAAAGACAAGATTTTGCAGAGCAAATTATTAATGAAACCTAAGATCACGCTGAAAGAAGCAATAGAAGAAGCCTCTTCAGCAGAAGCTACCAAGTCCTCAGCAGCAGCCATGAAAAGATTAACAAGGCCACAAGCCATCCTGATGTGGAAAAGTCCACAACAACTCATTGTGAGCAAATAGATTCTGAGTCAGACTGTAGTGAGGTGGAGGAAGGAATTTACAGACTCAGAATGGAGCGGAAAAAGAAAGACCTGGGAAGAAAGAGGCAAGAGTTCTACTGCAGAGGTTGTGGGGAAGCCACCCCGCACTGAATGCAAGTTTTTAGACACCATTTGCCTCCGTTGTGAAAAAAGAGGACACCTAGCAAGAGTTTGCAAATCATCCAGAACTCCACCCAACAGAAGGAAATTTCCTGCAAACAAAGACAAAGAGTTCAAGCCCAACAATCTCAGTGAGAAAATGGGGTGCAGCACAGAAGCGAAGGGGAAGAATGAAACTCATCAGACAGTAACTATTGGTCATTCATCTTCTATCAATAACAGAAAAGTGCAAGTCAAGGTACTTATTGAAGGAAGGCCTTGCCAAATGGTCTTGCTCATATCTGTCTATGGTGTCATGGGACACTATCCACAGACTACTCCCAAACATTCAGAAGAAGCATTTCAAGAAGCAAGCACTGATTCAGACTTCTAGGTGGCAAGGCAGCTGTCGAGGACGGTCTTCTTAGACCGCCAGCCCTGTTTATTTTATTTATTTATTTATTAATGGGACTTGTATGCCACCCCATCTCTGAAGACTTGGGGCGGCTCACAACTAAAACAACAGCAACAATAAATGGCCGCCCTGAGTCTCCGGAGAAGGGCGGGATATAAATATGAATAAAAAAAATAATTAAGAAAAAAATTAAACTAAACAAGCCCCAAGAGAATATAAATATCAAAAAATACAAAAAATAAAAACCACCCCACCCAAAAGGGTCACAGCCCAGATTGGTCAAACAACCAGGTCTTCAAATCATGACGGAAGGTGCGGAGGTCAGGGGCCAGGCGGAGCTCCAAGGGAAGTTGGTTCCAGAGGTCAGGGGCCGCGATAGAATAGGCTCGTCAACCGGCATTGGCTGGCCGATGGGACCCCAAGGAGTCCTTGCCTATGTGCTTGCACAGGGCAGTTAGTATTCGATGTTGGCAGGAGTCGCTCTCTTAAATATTGAGGACCCATGTCATGAAGGACTTTGTATGTTAAAACTAAAACCTTGAATCTCACCCGGAGTGCAACCGGTAACCAATGCAGGCAGCGCAGGAGGGGGGTAACATGGGAGAACCAGGAAACTCCCATCACCACCTGCGCCGCCGCATTCTGCACCAGCTGCAATCTCCGGATGGTATGCAAGGGCAGTCCTAAATAGAGAGCGTTGCAGTAGTCGAGTCTGGAGATAACAAGGGTGTGAGTAACTGTGCGCAGGGCATCCCAGTCCAGGAAAGGGCGTAGTTGGCAAACTAGGCGGAGCTGGGCAAAGGCCCCCCTGGTGATGCCCCCCACCTGCTCCTCCAACCGGAGCTGTACGTCCAGGAGGATCCCCAGATTCCGCGCCCTATTCACAGAGGGCAACCACTCCCCCTGTGGTTAAAGATGGACATTCCTGACTGGGCCGGGATGCCGGTATGCACAGCCACTCAGTCTTGGCTGGGTTGAGACGAAGCATGTTTCCGCTCATCCAGATCCGCACCGCATCCAAACACTGGGTCATCCGGGAGAGGGCATCACCGATCTGGTTCGGGGTGGAGATGTACAGCTGGGTGTCATCTGCGTACTGATGGAAACTCACCCCGAAACCACGGATGATCTCACCCAGTGGCTTCATGTAGATGTTAAATAGCAGAGGGGAGAGAACCAACCCCTGAGGGACCCCACAAGAGAGCACCCTCGAGGTCGACCTCTGCCCCCCCGCCAATACCAACTGCAACCGCCCCGAGAGGTAGGAGGTGAACCACTGAAGTACAGTGCCCCCCATTGCCAACCCCTCGAGGTGTCGCAGAAGGATACCATGGTCGATGGTATCAAAAGCCGCTGAGAGATCTAATAGGACCAGGACAGAGGAAAAACCCCTGTCCCGAGTCCTCCAGAGATCATCCATCAGCGCGACCAATGCCATCTCCATGCTGAAACCAGGTCGGAAGCCTGATTGATATGGATCCAGGTAGTCCGTTTCATCCAGGAAAAGTGGAAACTGCCGAGCCACCACACTCTCAACAACCTTCACCAAAAAGCGAAGGTTGGAGACTGGACAAAAATTATCTAACACGATTGGGTCCAGGGCAGGCTTCTTCAGGAGGGGTCTCACCACTGCCTCCTTCAAGGCAGAGGGAAAAACACCCTCCCTTAACAAAGCATTGACAACTGCCCGGAGCCAACCGCAGGTGACCTCCCTGGCAGCATAAGCCAGCCAGGAAGGGCACGGGTCCAATAAACATGTGGTGGAACTCAGGCGCCACATAATCCCATCCACTTCATCCTGGGAAACAGGATCAAACTCATCCCAAGTCACACTGGCCAGACTGTCTTTATCCCGTTCCTCAGACCACTGCAAATCAGAGGACAACCCACTCCGAATCTGAGCGATCTTATCCAACAGACATTGACCAAATTCCGCAGCCCTTCCCCACAGCGGGTCCGCCCCCCCCGGATGAAGGAGAGAGCGGGTAACCCAAAACGGGGCAGCTGGGCAGCTATCTGCAGATGCTATGAGGGCGGAGAGATAAGACCTTCTTGCCGTTCTCATAGCTACCAGGTAAGTCCTAATATGGGCTCTTAGCTGGGCTCAATTGGCCTGGGAGCGGGTGGACCTCCACCTGCTCTCTAAGCCCCTCCGACGGCGTTTCATCTCCCGGAGCTCCTCCGAATACCAAGGAGCCATCCGGGATCCACGACGTGTGAGGGGTCACATGGGGACAACCCTGTCGAGGGAATCTGACGCGGCCTGTTGCCAAGCGGCCGCCAGATCCTCGACAGGGCTGTGGGCAAGGGAGGAGGGAAGAAACCCCAGTTCCTCCTGGAACCTCTCTGGGTCCATAAGGCGCCTGGGGCAGAACCATCTAAGCGGCTCCTCATCCCAGCAGTGGGGGGTGGCCTGTTGGAAGACCAGCCATAGGAGATAGTGATCAGACCATGGAACGGGCAAAGTCGTGCAAGTGGCTTGCCCTCTGTCACTACGCCACTGCTCAGAGACAAAAACTAGCTCAAGAGTGTTTCCCCCCTCATGAGTCGGGCCCTGAATTAATTGGGTCAGGCCCATGGCTTCCATAGAAGCCATGAATTCCTGAGCCAATCCCGACGTACCACCCAGGGAGGGCAAATTGAAGTCCCCCAGGACTATAAGGCCCGGGAACTCCACCTACACCCCCGAGAGGACGTCAAGGAGCCCTGGCAGGGCTGCTGTCACATAGCTGGGGGAAAGGTATGTGAGCAGCAAGCCCACCTGACCATTAGGCCCCCACCTCAGGAGGAGGGTCTCACTCCCGCCTATCTCTGGGACAGTGACCTCCCTTGGAAACAAGTTCTCCATAATAACCACAGCCACCCCACCACCCCTTCCCTGGGCCCGAGGCCGGTGCACAACCCGGAAACCTGGAGGGCATAATTCAACCAGAGGGACACCACCCTCTGGGCCCAACCAGGTCTCGGTGATACAAGCCAGGTCCGCAGCCTCCTCCTCAATGATCTCACGGAGGAGGGTAGACTTATTAGCCACGGACCTGGTGTTAAAATACACCAGCCTGAGCCCAGGGGTCCCAGTTCCCGTGCCCCCTAGGGAGGAGGCCATAGGGTCGGAGCGAGCAACCGCACAAAGATGGCGAGTGCGCGCTCCCAACACATGATATGGCCCTATGCCTCGACGTCTCCCACCAACCCCAACCACCCTGGGAATCAGGGCCCCCACCTCAGACCCTGGAGCCCCGCCGGCCCACAACCCCCGTCCCCCCTGCCATGAACCGGGCTGCATTTACCCCCCTCCCTAGCCCCTTAAGACAACCAATTAAAATTTTTAAAAGTTTCCCCCTCCTACCAAATTTAAAATTTAGCCCATTAGTCGCAACATGCCACCTCTCGGGATCCCAGGATCCGTCATTAAGGTAAGCTCTTGATAGCGTAAGGGGGCACTTCACAGACTAGGGAACCATCTGAAGGGCCCGTAACTCTAACAGGGAGTAGGCAAGCATAACACATCCATCTCAAGGCAGGTCGATACAAGAGGTAGTTGATTGGATGGAAATATTGTAAAGATGAAAATACAATGCAGAGACAGGAAATAACAATAATCAGGAAGCAGGCCACAATCAGCAGCTCTCTCACAGCTGCCAACGGTTAGAGTCAAAATAAACCAGTCACTGCTCTGCCACCACAGTGACTTGTGGCAGAAGTCCTGAACAGCTCCCTGCTCTCTCACTGCAGGGGGGGTTACATCCTCCCATTGCCCTCTCACTGCAATGAGAGGCAGCCAAATCCCAGAGAAAAGAGGCAAGATGCAAGTCCGGGTAAATGGTATAGATGAGCCGGGCATCATCAATAGTGCCAAACAGGTCCAGATGACATAGACAGGCAAAGAAACGGTGGCCACAGATGAAATGCCCAAACAACATAGGGCAGCCAGGTCCACAGGAGTCCAGAAAAAGTACAACATCCACATACTGGCCACGACCACGGGTCTAGAGCCACAACGCCATCCCTTCTTGGGGGGGTCATCGCTGACGACTCAACCCACAACCCCATCCGGGAAATCCGGCTCATCCAGCCTGGGCCATGACCACGAACGTCTCCCCTCTGGGCCCTACAGGCCTGCAGGCCTCCGCTCCACCCCGTAGGTCTATTCCTCCCAGAACTCTCACTTCTGGGGAAAAGGAGGGGGGAGCTCTTCGGGGATGGCTCAACAAGTCCAAACCCTTGCAGAAATGCTACCCCAATCCAGAAACCGGAGAAAAGGGGGGAGGCCATTGGTCCAACAGTCTTGCCATCAAAGGACTCCACGCAGTTACCTTCATGGCAGCTGCGATACCAAAAGCCGCAGACTGCCATTGTTGTTGCTATCTTCCATGGGGCTGAAGCCCCGACACCACAGCAGAGTCATGAGTTGCCAAGCCTGTTGTAATCACCGCCGCCGTTAGACCCCAGCTTTGCCGTGCCCGTCGCCAGCGAAAAACAGCTGACAACCGCCGCCAGCGACAACATCAGGTCCACAGGAGCCATCGCCATTGCCATCGGCACCGAAGCTTCTTGGCACCAAGGCTTCGCGAGGAACGCGGCATAAAGTGAGCGGCATTGCTGCCATGCCCCTAATCCGGCCGGCAAGCCTGCAGTGAATGTAGAGGCTGCGGGGGGAACGAACCCAGCCACACTGAACTGCTGGCCCATTTTCTGCCGGAATGGCTCTGGCGGCACCCCACGACTCTCCAAAGATAATTCAAGGGAAAACAGGAACAACAGACGAGCCTCTCTCTCAAGAATCAAACAAAACCTCTGAACGCCGAGAGAGCCCTCTCACCAACGAACCGCCATCTTAGACATGCACAGATCCAAATTGATTGTTGATCTGTAAAACTGTGAAAACAGCATCAATCAGCTGTTTAGCGGTTCAGAAACTTTCCCCTCAGGCAAAGAGGGGGAAGCGAGCGATCGGACAGAGGTAGAGCTCCCCTCGAGCCCCAGATTTTCAAGCCGGGGTCTGAAGGGTGTGAGCTCCCTTGGAGTCTGATTAACTCCGGATCCAGGACTCTTCTGTGTTATTGCAGAACCAGGCACTGCAACCATCCCTGAGAATAAGGATTAACATCTGAAGGCTTTTAAAGCAGGCGGAGTGGAAGCAGGAGCAGCTGAAATTGCAAGTATTGGACTTTAACTCGGGAACAAAAGCTAAAGTTTTGAAAAGACTATTGTAATGCAGAGTGAAAATGGCGCCTGAATGAGTCTCAAGGGAGGAGGAGAAAGTAAAAGTGAAAGTGGATCGTTAAAGACATTGTTTAAATCTATATAGTATTGGGATTCAAGGAGATTAACTGGATTTAACTGAATAAACAATGGCTGCTAAATCACTAAAAACTCCTACCTCTATTCCTAAATCTGTACCAGCACAGCAGTTTATATCACAAAGCCCACTGCCGATTGCCCCACAAACTTTAACATTAGTGGAGTTACAAGAGACACTGATGGGGGCTCTGAAATTACAAACTAAAGAAATACAAGTTAAATTGGAATCTAATATGGAACAAATGAATAAAAAGGTGGAGGCAATGGGTGAGCAAATATCTAGAGGATTGAAAGAGGAGATGGAAGAAATTAGAGAGACCATCAATACTAAAAATAAAGAAATAAGAGAGGACATCCTATTTGCATTCCAGGGGGTGGCCAAACATATGATAAGACTGGATGAAATTGTGGAAGAGATTAACCAGAGCAATTTGAAGCTGGAAGAAGAAATGAATGAGGTTCAAAACAAAATGGGAAAAATTGAAGAAGAAGTTTTGCTGACTCAATACAGAGATATGGAGTTTGCATTGAGAGTAAGGGGCTTGAGAGAGAATCAGCAAGAAAATCTGAAAGAGATTTTTGCAAAGGCTTTTGCAACAATATTGGACTGGCAGGTTGATGATTTTATAGAGGAAATAGACAAAATATTTCGTGTGAATTCATGGCTGGCAAGGCAAAAAAATCTGCCAAGAGATGTGGTGATCTACTTTACAAAGAGGGGGATTCAAAATGATATCATACAAGCCTTCTACAATAATAGATTTAAGGTGGAAAATCAGGAGGTGTTAATACTGAAAGAAATTCCACCCAAGATTTTGAGAGGCAGAAGGGAGTTTGCTTTTCTGGCAGAGGAGTTAAAAAAGCCCAGCTCCCATTTAGGTGGGAAATACCGGTTGGTTTGGTGGTGAACTATTTGGGTACAAGACACCGTTTGACAACAGTTTTGAAGGTGAGAGATTTTTATAGCAATGTGCTAAAAGTAGGATTTCTACCATCCCCGGAAGTTAAAAAAGAAATGGGGAAGAAGCAAGTCAGAAGCAAATAGCCATTGGAGTGACACCGCCGGCAGAAAAAGAAACACAGCAACTACTGGATTTCGAGCAGCCATCGGTAACAATAGCGGAAGTGAGGGAACAAAGAGTGACCAGAGCTACAACCAGACGTAAACAGGAAGAGCTGCAAGAGCGACAGCACAAAGTCCAAGAGACTGGGGTATCTGAAGCAGTGGGAGGAGCAAGGCCAAAGAGGCAGTCTGAACTGGATTTCCAAGAGATGCTTCAAAAGCTTCATGTTACTAAACATGGGAACTAAGTTTCTAACTTGGAATGTCAATGGTCTGAACTCACCACAAAGAGAAGGAAAATATTTCATTACCTGAAGCAATATAAAAATGATGTTATTTGTTTACAAGAGACACATATTAGAGCCAAAGATCAGAAATATTTGATAAATTCTAGATTGGGAGAACACTTTGTTGCATCTGCCCCAGAGAAGAAAAATGGGGTAGTGATATATTTAAAGAAGGACTTAATTGCTAAATTGATTGAAGCTGATATACAAGGAAGATATATCATAATTGAACTTTTAATAGAGGGAAAAAGACGCTACTAATTGGAGTATATGCACCAAATCAGCAACAAGAAAATTTTTATAAATTTCTGCATAATAAAATTACTCAATGGGACTATAAATCTTACATCCTAATGGGAGATTGGAATGGAGTTTTGGAACCACAAAAGGATAAAAAAGGCCCTAATCAAGGTACCCAAAGCCGTGTTAGATTACCCAAATCCTTTTTTGAGATGAAAGATGATTTGGAGCTGAGAGATATTTGGAGAGAACGAAACGCTGAAGAAAAGGATTTTACTTTTTTTCCGATAGACATAAATCCTTTTCTAGGATTGATTTTATACTAATTACCAATGATTTTATTTCCAGGGTAAAGAAGATCAAGATCTTTCCAAGAACCTTATTGGATCATAGTCCGTGTGGATGGAGTTGGTCCAGGAGAAAGGGGGAGGAGATCTTGGAGATTAAATGAAAACTTGTTCGATATGAAGAAAATGTAAAAGAATGTAAAAAACAAATGAAGGAATTTTTGTTATGAATATGCATAAAGGTTCCCCAATGGAAATAGTGTGGGACGCGAGTAAAGCCTATATGAGAGGAGTTTTAATATATTTAAATAATAAATATAGATGCAGAAAAGAACAAAAAGAAAGGAGTTAGAGGAGATAGGGAAAAAAGAAAAGGAACTTATATCGAACCCAAATGATAGAAAGGTGAAGGAAGCAATAAAGCTACTTAAAGGGCAGTTTAATATGTTGATGGCAGACCAGGTGGCAACCAATCTACAGTATGCCAAACACAACACCTTTGTAATGCTAATAAACCAGGTAGATGGCTAGCCTACCTGCTAAGGAAAAAAAAAAAAATTGCGTACTATAGAGAAAATAGAATATAAAGGAAAAGAGGTATATCAGCAAGATATTAAAAAGGCTTTCTCAGAATTTTATTCCAAATTATATGCCAGTGATACAATTCAGGGGTCGGATATAGATAGATATTTACAGGGGATGAATGCTCCTTTACTGACACAGGAACAAAGGGAAGGACTGAACCAATTAGTAACATCTGAGGAAATTATCTCAGCAATTAAGCAATTAAAAGTTGGTAAGGCTCCAGGGACAGATGGCTTGACAGCTATCTATTATAAGACTTTGCAGTTCGAAATGGTAGAACCTTTGAAGGAGGTATTTAGAATAATTCAGACAGGAGGAGAGACGCCTCCATCATGGAGGACAGCCTTCATAACACTGATTCCAAAGGAAGATCAAGACCTTAGTCAACCGAAGAACTATAGGCCAATATCTCTGTTGAATACAGATTATAAGATATTTGCAAAGATATTAGCGAATAGATTAATGCAGGTTATGCAACAGATAATCCACAATGATCAGTCAGGATTTATAATGGGAAGGCAAATGAAAAACAATGTAAGACAGGTAGTTAACTTACTGGAATATTTGGAAAGAAATAACCAAGTCCCTGCAGCGCTGATTTTTTTGGATGCAGAGAAAGCATTTGATCAACTGAATTGGCAGTTTTTGTTTAAAGTGATGGAAAAGATGGAATTTGGGAATTCTTTTCTACAACCTATTAGAGCAATATATCAGAAGCAAACAGCTCAGATTATTGTTAATGGTAGTCTAACAGAAGCATGCAAAATAGAAAAAGGAACACGACAGGGATGTCCCCTATCACCATTATTGTTTATTCTAACATTGGAAATATTGTTGATTAAAGTACAGGAATCGAAGAGAATAAAGGGGATTAAAATAAGACATCATGATTACAGACTAAGAGCGTTCGCAGATGACTTGGTTATTACATTAAGTCAACCAAATCAATCAGTGATAGAACTAATGGAGATAATCACGCAGTATGGACAAGTGTCAGGATTTAAGATAAATAAGCATAAAACGAAAATTATAACAAAAATATGACTATAAAGCAAAAGGAGATCTTAGAAAAGTAACGGATTTGAAATAGCTAAGAAGGTTAAATATTTAGGAATACATATCACAGCTTCAAATACGAAATTATATAAAAGTAATTACGAATCACTATGGCAAAAAATTCAAAAAGAAATGGGAAGTTGGAAAAAGCTACAGTTATCTTCACTGGGAAGAATTGCAGCAGTTAAAATGAATGTTTTGCCAAAGTTTCTTTTTTTGTTCCAAATGATACCAATACTCAAGAAAGACACAAATTTGAATGAGTGGCAGAAAGGTATTAATAAGTTTATTTGGGCAGGGAAAAGACCAAGGGTTAAGCTTAAGATAATGCAAGAGGAGGCCTTAAAATGCCCAATTTGAGATTATACTATGACGCAGCTGTGTTATCAACGATCAGTGATTGGTTTAACATGACAGAAGAAAGAATATTGAATATAGAGGGATATGATTTATTATATGGATGGCATGCGTATTTATTGTATGATAAAAAGGTGGACAATGCTTTTAAGACTCATATACTAAGGAATGCTCTGTTGCGTGTCTGGAAAAAATATCAATATAAATTAAATTATAAAATACCAATATGGACAATACCCAGACATGCGATAGAAAACATAAATGTGGAACAGAAGCAAGATGTAATTACTTATAAAGAACTTTTAGTAATGGAAGGGGGTATACTGCGACTAAAATTTATTAATTTATTAAAAGAGGAACAGATAGTTCAGACATGGTTCCAGTATGGACAGTTACAAGCGAGGTGGAACGAAGATCAGAAAATTGGTATTATGAGAACCGATGAAAATTTAGTAAAGCAAATTAAGGATCAAGGTCAAGCACATATTAAAAGGTTGTACAATGCATTGATTGAAATTGAGTCGGAAACGGAATTAGTTAAAGACTGTATGATAAAATGGGCACAGAATATTTAGGAGCCAATAACAATGGATATGTGGGAAAAAATTTGGGTGAAAAATGTGAAATTTACTCAAGCACAAAATTTAAGAGAGAATTTTTATAAAATGGTTTATAGATGGCATTTAGATCCTAAAAATTAGCATGTATGTACCCGAATCAAAACCCTGGAGATGCGGTAGTGATGATGCAACATATTTTCATATGTGGTGGACATGCAAAAAAATTAAGGCTTTTTGGATAAAATATGGTGGACTACCCAGAAGATTTTTAAAAAAGATAAGTTTTAAGCCGCAGCTGTTTTTGTTGGGTATTATTACAGATTGCACTGTTTTGGAAACTAAATTAAAGTTACACTTAATAACAGCAGCAAGATTGTTAGTGGCGCAACATTGGAAGAAAGAAGACATACTACTAGAAGAATGGATATTAAAAGTATGGAATTTAGCAGAAATGGCAAAGATATCAGCTTACTTGAAAGAACGTTCACAAGAAAGATACATTCGGGACTGGAGAAAATGGATTGATTATATCCAAAATTGATATGGGACTAAAAAGTTTCAAATAGCCTTTGAATGAAGATCAGAAGTTAAGAAGATATGTCAAGAGATATGTTATTTTTATTATTTTAGTCTGTATCAAGGGAGTTAAAGTGCTGAAGGGGGTATAAGTGTTCATAGTTTGTTAGTGTATGTTTGAATAAGTTTGCCAGATATAACACCCTGTATTTTACTCTGGGAAGTCCGGGGGGGGGGAAGGGCAAGGGAGGGATGGGGAGGGAGGGGGGCTATTGTTTAAAAAATGTCTTTTTTGTAAAACTTTTCAATAAAAAAAGAAGCAAACACTGACTCTTAAAGACTACCAAGGGAACAAGATTCCAGTAGTTGGAACAAGAGAATTCAACGTGAAGTTCAAAGGCCACACCAAACGTCTGCCCCTGACCATCGTGGACAAGGATCGCCCAAGTTTGCTGGGACTTGAGTGGTTCAACCTGCTGGGCATCGAGGTGACTGGCATCAATCACGTGAGCAACACTGAATGGGAGGAGGCCTTGAAGTCTGAGTTTCCAGAGATCTTCAGCAACGGATTAGGCAAGTACTTGGGGACCCCTATCACTTTCAATCTAGATCCCAAGGTGCCACCAATCCGCTTAAAGCCCAGAAGGGTCCCATTTGCCTTAAAGGAAAAAATTGATGCACAATTAGATAAACTAATAGCTCAAGGAGTTTTAGAGCCCACTGACCACTCCAGTTGGGAGACACCCATAGTCACACCAGTCAAGACTGATGGGTCTGTGAGAATCTGCGGAGACTATAAGGGGACATTGAACCATGCGCTACAACAGAGTGCATATCCAGTTCCAGTGGTGCATCATTTATTACATTCTCTTGGTGGGGGCACAGTCTTTGCCAAATTGGATCTGGCCCAGGCATATCAACAGTTAACAGTTGATGATGCCATTGCAGAGGCCCAAACCATTGTGACTCATAGAGGTGCTTTCAAATGCAAAAGGGTTGCAATTTGGAGTAAGTGTGGCACCAGGCATCTTCCCAAGCCTTATGGAAAGAATGCTCAAGGACTGCCAGGGTAGTGCCTTATTTTGATGATGTGTTAATCTCTGCTGAAAATGACACTCAGTTACACAGAGACTCAGAGAAGTCCTAACCAGATTCAAGAAAGAGGGTTAAAAGTCAAAGAAAAAAATGGACACTTAGAACTGACAGGTAGAGTTCTTGGGCTATATGATTGACAAACATGGTATCCACCCCACAGAAGCCAAGGTTCAGGCCATCAAAGAAGCCCCAGGCCAAAATGCAAAACAGACTTGCAAGCTTTCCTGGGACTCATTAACTTCTATCACATGTTTCTACCTCAGAAGGCAACCATTGCAGAACCACTACACAGATTACTAGACAAAAAGTCTGCATGGGTCTGGGGCAGAAAAGAACAAGCTGCATTTATTGCATTTACTCTCGCACCTTGACTAAAGCAGAGAGAAACTACAGCCAACTGGACAAGGAAGCCTTGGCAATTGTTGCAGCTGTCAAGAAATTCCATGAGTATCTATATGGGAAAACATTTACTATTGTCACAGATCACAAACCTCTTTAGGCATTGTGGCAGGGGACAAACCAACGCCCACGATCCTGTCACCAAGAATGCTGAGATGGACTGAATTTCTTGGTGCTTATTCATACAAACTGATCCACAGGCCTGGAAAAGACATTGGGCATGCAGATGCTTTGAGTCGCTGCCCACTTCCTTCATACACTGAGGATCCTGCCCTGAGACATACACCCTTTCTTTCTAGAAACTGTTGCCAAGCTTCCAGTACACACTGCTGAAATTGCCAGAGAGACTGCCAAAGACACTTATTGGCCTCCGTTATAGGCTGGATTAAGAAAAGTTGGCCACTTCAAGATCTACCCAACTTGCCCAACCTTTTAAATCCAGGCAAACTGAATTATCTGATTAAGAGGATGTATTTTGTGGGGTAACAGGGTGGTTATTCCTGCAAAACTACAAAAAAGAGGTTTTGGAAATGTTACATGAGGGTCATCTGGGAATGTCAGAATGAAGGGATTGGCCAGGAGT
>CM019149.1:221374330-221519255 GCA_009733165.1 Naja naja | reverse complement strand
CGCTTGACAACAGTTTTGAAGGTGAGAGATTTTTATATCAATGTGCTACAGTGGATTTCTACCATCCCCGGAAGTTAAAAAAGAAATGGGGAAGAAGCAAGTCAGAAGCAAATAGCCATGGAGTGACAACGCCGGCAGAAAAAGAAACACAGCAACTACGGAATTCGAGCAGCCATCGGTAACAATAGCGGAAGTGAGGGAACAAAGAGTGACCAGAGCTACAACCAGACGTAAACAGGAAGAGCTGCAAGAGCGACAGCACAAAGTCCAAGAGACTGGGGTATCTGAAGCAGTGGGAGGAGCAAGGCCAAAGAAGCAGTCTGAACTGGATTTCCAAGAGATGCTTCAAAAGCTTCATGTTACTAAACATGGGAATTAAGTTTCTAACTTGGAATGTCAATGGTCTGAACTCACCACAAAAGAGAAGGAAAATATTTCATTACCTGAAGCAATATAAAAATGATGTTATTTGTTTACAATAGACACATATTAGAGCCAAAGATCAGAAATATTTGATAAATTCTAGACTGTGAGAACACTTTGTTGCATCTGCCCCAGAGAAGAAAAATGGGGTAGTGATATATTTAAAGAAGGACTTAATTGCTAAATTGATTGAAGCTGATATACAAGGAAGATATATCATAATTGAACTTTTAATAGAGGGGAAAAAGACGCTACTAATTGGAGTATATGCACCAAATCAGCAAAAAGAAAATTTTTATAAATTTATGCATAATAAAATTACTCAATGGGACTATAAATCTTACATCCTAATGGGAGATTGGAATGGAGTTTTGGAACCACAAAAGGATAAAAAAGGCCCTAATCAAGGTACCCAAAGCCGTGTTAGATTACCCAAATCCTTTTTTGAGATGAAAGATGATTTGGAGCTGAGAGATATTTGGAGAGAACGAAACGTTGAAGAAAAGGATTTTACTTTTTTTCCCGATAGACATAAATCCTTTTCTAGGATTGATTTTATACTAATTACCAATGATTTTATTTCAGGGTAAAGAAGATCAAGATCTTTCCAAGAACCTTATGGATCATAGTCCGGTGTGGATGGAGTTGGTCCAGGAGAAAGGGGGGAGGAGATCTTGGAGATTAAATGAAAACTTGTTCCGATATGAAGAAAATGTAAAAGAATGTAAAAAACAAATGAAGGAATTTTTGTTATGAATATGCATAAAGGTTCCCCAATGGAAATAGTGTGGGACGCGAGTAAAGCCTATATGAGAGGAGTTTTAATATATTTAAATAATAAATATAGATGCAGAAAAGAACAAAAAGAAAGGAGTTAGAGGAGATAGGGGAAAAAAGAAAAGGAACTTATATCGAACCCAAATGATAGAAAGGTGAAGGAAGCAATAAAGCTACTTAAAGGGCAGTTTAATATGTTGATGGCAGACCAGGTGGCAACCAATCTACAGTATGCCAAACACAACACCTTTGTAATGCTAATAAACCAGGTAGATGGCTAGCCTACCTGCTAAGGAAAAAACAAAATTGCGTACTATAGAGAAAATAGAATATAAAGGAAAAGAGGTATATCAGCAAGATATTATTAAAAGGCTTTCTCAGAATTTTATTCCAAATTATATGCCAGTGATACAATTCAGGGGTCGGATATAGATAGATATTTACAGGGGATGAATGCTCCTTTACTGACACAGGAACAAAGGGAAGGACTGAACCAATTAGTAACATCTGAGGAAATTATCTCAGCAATTAAGCAATTAAAAGTTGGTAAGGCTCCAGGGACAGATGGCTTGACAGCTATCTATTATAAGACTTTGCAGTTCGAAATGGTAGAACCTTTGAAGGAGGTATTTAGAATAATTCAGACAGGAGGAGAGACGCCTCCATCATGGAGGACAGCCTTCATAACACTGATTCCAAAGGAAGATCAAGACCTTAGTCAACCGAAGAACTATAGGCTAATATCTCTGTTGAATACAGATTATAAGATATTTGCAAAGATATTAGCGAATAGATTAATGCAGGTTATGCAACAGATAATCCACAATGATCAGTCAGGATTTATAATGGGAAGGCAAATGAAAAACAATGTAAGACAGGTAGTTAACTTACTGGAATATTTGGAAAGAAATAACCAAGTCCCTGCAGCTGATTTTTGGATGCAGAGAAAGCATTTGATCAACTGAATTGGCAGTTTTGTTTAAAGTGATGGAAAAGATGGAATTTGGGAATTCTTTTCTACAACCTATTAGAGCAATATATCAGAAGCAAACAGCTCAGATTATTGTTAATGGTAGTCTAACAGAAGCGTGCAAAATAGAAAAAGGAACACGACAGGGATGTCCCCTCACCATTATTGTTTATTCTAACATTGGAAATATTGTTGATTAAAGTACGGGAATCAAGAGAATAAAGGGATTAAAATAAGACATCATGATTACAGACTAAGAGCGTTGCAGATGACTTGGTTATTACATTAAGTCAACCAAATCAATCAGTGATAGAACTAATGGAGATAATCACACAGTATGGACAAGTGTCAGGATTTAAGATAAATAAGCATAAAACGAAAATTATAACAAAAATATGACTATAAAGCAAAAGGAGATCTTAGAAAAAGTAACGGATTTGAAATAGCTAAGAAGGTTAAATATTTAGGAATACATATCACAGCTTCAAATACGAAATTATATAAAAGTAATTACGAATCACTATGGCAAAAAATTCAAAAAGAAATGGAAAGTTGGAAAAAGCTACAGTTATCTTTGCTGGGAAGAATTGCAGCAGTTAAAATGAATGTTTTGCCAAAGTTTCTTTTTGTTCCAAATGATACCAATACTCAAGAAAGACACAAATTTGAATGAGTGGCAGAAAGGTATTAATAAGTTTATTTGGGCAGGGAAAGACCAAGGGTTAAGCTTAAGATAATGCAAGATTCACGGAAAGAGGAGGCCTTAAAATGCCCAATTTGAGATTATACTATGACGCAGCTGTGTTATCAACGATCAGTGATTGGTTTAACATGACAGAAGAAAGAATATTGAATATAGAGGGATATGATTTATTATATGGATGGCATGCGTATTTATTGTATGATAAAAAGGTGGACAATGCTTTTAAGACTCATATACTAAGGAATGCTCTGTTGCGTGTCTGGAAAAAATATCAATATAAATTAAATTATAAAATACCAATATGGACAATACCCAGACATGCGAGAGAAAACATAAATGTGGAACAGAAGCAAGATGTAATTACTTATAAAGAACTTTTAGTAATGGAAGGGGTATACTGCGACTAAAATTATTAATTTATTAAAAGAGGAACAGATAGTTCAGACATGGTTCCAGTATGGACAGTTACAAGCGAGGTGGAAAGAAGATCAGAAAATTGGTATTATGAGAACCGATGAAAATTTAGTAAAGCAAATTAAGGATCAAGGTCAAGCACATATTAAAAGGTTATACAATGCATTGATTGAAATTGACTCGGAAACGGAATTAGTTAAAGACTGTATGATAAAATGGGCACAGAATATTTAGGAGCCAATAACAATGGATATGTGGGAAAAATTTGGGTGAAAATGTGAAATTTACTCAAGCACAAAATTTAAGAGAGAATTTTTATAAAATGGTTTATAGATGGCATTTAGATCCTAAAAAATTAGCATGTATCTACCCGAATCAAAAACCCTGGAGATGCGGTAGTGATGATGCAACATATTTTCATATGTGGTGGACATGCAAAAAATTAAGGCTTTTGGATAAAAATATGGTGGACTACCCAGAAGATTTTTAAGAAAAGATAAGTTTTAAGCAGCTGTTTTGTTGGGTATTATTACAGATTGCACTGTTTTGGAAACTAAATTAAAGTTACACTTAATAACAGCAGCAAGATTGTTAGTGGCGCAACATTGGAAGAAAGAAGACGTACCTACTATAGAAGAATGGATATTAAAAGTATGGAATTTAGCAGAAATGGCAAAGATATCAGCTTACTTGAAAGAACATTCACAAGAAAGATACATTCGGGACTGGAGAAAATGGATTGATTATATCCAAAATAGATATGGGACTAAAAAGTTTCAAATAGCCTTTGAATGAAGATCAGAAGTTAAGAAGATATGTCAAGAGATATGTTATTATTATTATTTTAGTCTGTATCAAGGGAGTTAAAGTGCTGAAGGGGGTATAAGTGTTCATAGTTTGTTAGTGTATGTTTGAATAAGTTTGCCAGATATAACACCTGTATTTTACTCTGGGAAGTCCGGGGGGGAAGGGAGGGATGGGGGAGGGAGGGGGGCTATTGTTTAAAAATGTCTTTTTGTAAAACTTTTCAATAAAAAAGAAGCAAACACTGACTCTTAAAGACTACCAAGGGAACAAGATTCCAGTAGTTGGAACAAGAGAATTCAATGTGAAGTTCAAAGGCCACACCAAACGTCTGCCCTGACCATGTGGACAAGGATCGCCCAAGTTTGCTGGGACTTGAGTGGTTCAACCTGCTGGGCATCAAGGTGACTGGCATCAATCACGTGAGCAACACTGAATGGGAGGAGGCCTTGAAGTCTGAGTTTCCAGAGATCTTCAGCAGGATTAGGCAAGTACTTGGGGACCCCTATCACTTTCAATCTAGATCCCAAGGTGCCACCAATCGCTTAAAGCCCAGAAGGGTCCCATTTGCCTTAAAGGAAAAAATTGATGCACAATTAGATAAACTAATAGCTCAAGGAGTTTTAGAGCCCACTGACCACTCCAGGTGGGAGACACCCATAGTCACACCAGTCAAGACTGATGGGTCAGTGAGAATCTGGGAGACTATAAGGGGACATTGAACCATGCGCTACAACAGAGTGCATATCCAGTTCCAGTGGTGCATCATTTATTACATTCTCTTGGTGGGGGCACAGTCTTTGCCAAATTGATCTGGCCCAGGCATATCAACAGTTAACAGTTGATGATGCCATTGCAGAGGCCCAAACCATTGTGACTCATAGAGGTGCTTTCAAATGCAAAAGGTTGCAATTTGGAGTAAGTGTGGCACCAGGCATCTTCCAAAGCCTTATGGAAAGAATGCTGCAAGGACTGCCAGGGTAGTGCCTTATTTTGATGATGTGTTAATCTCTGCTGAAAATGACACTCAGTTACACAAGAGACTCAGAGAAGTCCTAACCAGATTCAAGAAAGAGGGGTTAAAAGTCAAAGAAGAAAAATGCACACTTAGAACTGACAAGGTAGAGTTCTTGGGCTATATGATTGACAAACATGGTATCCACCCCACAGAAGCCAAGGTTCAGGCCATCAAAGAAGCCCCCAGGCCAAAATGCAAAACAGACTTGCAAGCTTTCCTGGGACTCATTAACTTCTATCACATGTTTCTACCTCAGAAGGCAACCATTGCAGAACCACTACACAGATTACTAGACAAAAAGTCTGCATGGGTCTGGGGCAGAAAAGAACAAGCTGCATTTATTGCATTTTACTCTCACACCTTGACTAAAGCAGAGAGAAACTACAGCCAACTGGACAAGGAAGCCTTGGCAATTGTTGCAGCTGTCAAGAAATTCCATGAGTATCTATATGGGAGAACATTTACTATTGTCACAGATCACAAACCTCTTTTAGGCATTGTGGCAGGGGACAAACCAACGCACGATCCTGTCACCAAGAATGCTGAGATGGACTGAATTTCTTGCTGCTTATTCATACAAACTCATCCACAGGCCTGGAAAAGACATTGGGCATGCAGATGCTTTGAGTCGCTGCCCACTTCCTTCACACACTGAGGATCCTGCTCCTGAGACATACACCTTTTTTCTAGAAACTGTTGCCAAGCTTCCAGTACAGCTGCTGAAATTGCCAGAGAGACTGCCAAAGACACTTTATTGGCTCCTATTATAGGCTGGATTAAGAAAGGTTGGTCCACTTCAAGATCTACCTCAACTTGCCCAACCTTTTAAATCCAGGCAAACTGAATTATCTGTATTAAGAGGATGTATTTTGTGGGGTAACAGGGTGGTTATTCCTGCAAAACTACAAAAGAGGTTTTGGAAATGTTACATGAGGGTCATCCGGGAATTGTCAGAATGAAGGATTGGCCAGGAGTTATGTATGGTGGCCAGGTATTGACAAAATGGTTGAACACTGGGTTGCATCCTGTCCCAACTGTCAGGAAGTCAGGCCTGCCCCACCTCTTGCCCCCCAAACAGGAATGGGAATGTCCTAGGGGCCCATGGTCCAGGATTCACATTGACTTTGCTGGCCCTACCAGAGGGCACACTTTCCTTATTATAGTAGATGCATATTCCAAATGGCTAGAGGTTATCCCTATGGCATCCACCACAGCTGAAGCTGTCATCAAACAGCTTAAGAAGCTTTTTGTAACTCATGGGTTACCTGATGTCCTCATTTCTGACAATGGTCCTCAATTTACGTCCAACCTTTTTGAATCATATCTGGCACAGCAGGGTATCAGACATGCCCTGACAGCCCCTGGGCATCCTTCGGCTAACGGCCGGGCTGAACGCATGGTACGATTTACCAAGGAAAAACTTCAGCAATTGGGTCCTGGGGACATCACTGAGAAAGTTGAAAAACTACTCAGTGTCCAGCATATCACTCCCAACCCATCAACTAACTTATCCCCAGCAGAGTTGTTGATGGGTAGGAAACTCAGGTCTCCCCTTGACCGCCTTCATCCCACTTACGCACCCAATGCACCACTAGATTCCACTAGCAAAATTAGCACATTCACTGTGGGTGATTCTGTTTATGCTAAGAACCTTATGGGTGAACCATTATGGATTCCTGCTGAGATAACCCAAATCACAGGCCCTAGGTCTTACAGGGTACAAACAGAGGATGGTGTCCTCTGGAGCAGGCACATTGATCAGCTTAGATCCAGATTACCTCAGGAACATCGCAACTGCTCCTCTCTGGTTCCCATACCTAGTACCTCATCTAGGGGAAGGGAGGATCATGAGGATAATCAGCAAGCAAGAATCAACCCCATGTGTAACGAGCCAACACGACAGGAACCATCCCAAAACCTGTCACAATGCCAAAATCCATTCTTACAAGTGGAAGACTGTACATCACTACCTGACTTAGGTGCTGACATTGGGTTGGAGATGGATTGGGAGGAGAGACCAGGTTGTAGTAACCAAACAGGTTCTACTATTACTAGAAGTCCAAGTATGGAAATGTCAGCAGACACATTTCCTCTCTCACTGGGTGAGAACCTTAAAACATCTGAACCATGTAGGTCTCAACGTACACATAAGAGCCCCACCTATTTAAAAGAATACATTAGATAGATGGGGTTTGAGTATGGACTGAACCTAGTGGGGAGGGGTGTTATGTATGCAGGTTTGAAGTCATTGGTTTAGTTTGAACTGTTCTTGTAAAGTGTTAGAAATGATTGGTTTAAAAAGTGCGGGAAAACCCTGCACTCTGATTGGCTGTCAACTGTGGCTGCTGGCTATAAGTAGCAGCCGCAGCCCAGCCAAATCGGGTCTGTTCTGAGCTGAAAGTCACAATAAACTTAAGAGCTGAAGTACTCCATGTCTGCCTCTTCATGCAAACTTAACACAGACCATGAAGTGGATGTGTGGGGTCTCTAACAATGCTTTGAGCTCTAAGCATATAGCGCTTATAAGCAGTATCCTGAATAACAGGAAGCGAGCTTCCTATAATCTTCTTGGTTGTCCTTACCACTCTCTGAATGGACTTTCTATCTGAGGCACTGCTGCCACCAAACCAAATTGTGATGCAGTTTGTTAAAATGCTGTCTATTATACCCCCCCTTTTTCCTTAGGGATAGAAGAAGTGTATGAAGAGAATGTTGGAATCTTTGAAAAAAAATTGAAAATATAATTTATAATGCATTTTGAGCTGAGATACAGGTAGTCCTTGACTTATGACCATAACTGAGCTCCAAATTTTTGTTGTTAAGTGAGACATTGGTTAAGTGAATTTTGCTCCATTTTATGACCTATGTAGCCATGCTTGTTAAGTGAATCACTGCAGTTGTTAAATTAGTAACATGGTTGTTAAGTAAATCTGGTTTTTCCATTGACTTTGTTGTCAGAAGGTCACAAAAGGTGATCATATGACCCTGAGACACTACAACTGTCATAAATGTGAGTCAGTTATACACTTACCCATGAAAATATTTCAGATCTGTCTATATCTATTTGTCTGTCTGTCTATCATATTTCTCTCTCCATCCATCCATCCTGTGTGTGTGGGGGGGGAGGGGGGGTAATAGACCATATAGGAAACATGCACTCTATCATACCCTCCCCCTCTTTTTCTTAGGGATAGAAGAAATGTATGAAGAGATTGTTGGAATCTTTGAACAAAATTTGAAAATATAATTTATAATGCATTATTGAGCTGAGATCAAGTAGTCCTTGATTTACGACCACAACTGAGCCCAAAATTTCTGTTGGTAAGCGAGACAGTTGTTAAGTTAATTTTGGCCCATTTTACAATGTTTTTTTTTGCCAGTGAATCACTGCAGTTATTAACTTATAACATGGCTGTTAAGTGAACCTGGCTTCCCCATTGACTTCACTTGTTAGTAGGTCACCAAAGGTGATGATATGACCCCAGGGACACTGCAATTGTCATAAGTACGAATCGGTTGTCAAGGATCTGAATTTTGATCACGTGATCAGAGACATGCTGCAATGGTCATAAGAGTGAAAATAGTCAAAAGTCTCTTTTTTTCAGTGCCACTGTAACATTGAATAGTCGCTAAATGAATGGTTATAAGCCGAGGACTACCTTGTACACAATTCTTGCCAACAAAAATAAAATAAAACAGCTTTCCCTCTCAATAAGAAGGGACTGCCCTTGCACACCACCCGGAGGCTTCAGCTGGTACAGAATGCGGCCGCGTGGGTTGTGATGGGAGCTTCCCGGTACTCTCATATTACGTCCCTCCTGTGCGACCTGCATTGGTTACCGGTTGCCCTCCGGGTGAGATTCACGGTTCTGGTGTTGACATACAAAGTCCTTCAAGGCATGGGTCCGGGATATTTACGGGAATGTCTCCTGCCGGCATCGAGAACCAACCGCCCTGTGCGGGCCCACAGGCAGGGGCTCCTTGGGGTGCCATCTGCAACTCAATGTCGCTTGGCGGTCCCCCCGGGGAAGGGCCTATTCTGTGGTGGCCCCCGGCCTATGGAACCAACTGCCTCTGGGACTCGGTTTGGCCCCTAACCTCCGCACCTTCCGCCATGATCTAAAAACTTGGCTCTTCGAACAGGCTGGGCTGTGCTGACCTCCGGGGCGGGGTTTTAAATTTAGTTAGGATTGGTGGGTTTTAGCGCAATTTGGCTTGTATTTTTTAATGTTATTTTTAGGTAATTAATTTATTGTTGCTTTTTAGTTGTAAGCCACCCCGAGTCCCTTTGCAGAGGGGGCGGCATATAAGTCAAATTAAATAAATAAATAAATAAATAAATAAATAAATAAATAAATAAATAAATAAGCATCAGGCAATGTGACAAGGAAACCCACTTTCTGCAGCATCTCTTGCCTTCCCCCTCAGATTTTTAGCTGGCGGTCCTAGCAACTTTGGCAGTTTTTTAAAATTTTATTTATGCAAGTCCGAATAACAGAATCTTGGGAAGTGAAAAAAATCTTTCACGCCCCAAATTTGTTATGACTATTTGTGTGGTCTGCACATACAGATTTGTTAAACTGCTCGATTGGTGTTACTTCATTTGCGCTCCCAGCTGCTCAATTAATTTTAATTATATCTTTCCCTTGGATTCAGAAGCCGTTCTGGAACAATAGCCTGAGCGATCCCTATTTTTGGCTTTCCTCCTTGACTGCTTCTGCCAAGAATACCTGGAATTTGGACCAGAGGAGGGAGGGACTTAAAAGAAGCTGGTGTCTTTTAAGATTTATGAACCCCTAAATTTAGAAATGCCACTTTTGTTACTGCCGGGGTGTTCTGTGGAACTTCTGTCCATGCGTCTCGATGGCATGCAGGAAAACCAGAAAGGCGGTCACCTGTTTTGAAAGGCTCTTATGAATGAGTACCACAAAATGGGTTCAATTAATCATGTTGACCACTGGGCAAACTATCATGTAGCCCTAGGATATGCTTGAAGAAGGAAATCATCTTGTAAAACGCCTTCCCATGGCAGCTCCTCACCCCTCACGATTGCATCCCAAATAGCTTTTTGAAAAGGGGATAGGGAATCTATTCAAACAAAATATTAAATGGTGTCCATTTGTCATTTTCTTGAAGAGATCCAGCAGCAGCTGCTGGGACTGGATATTACCATATGTGGTCATTAAAGAGCTTGTATTGAATATTGCTTTATTTCTTTTGAAGCTATCTTTTTGCAATTAGCGATTTCAAGCACTTTGGCTTCAAGGAAGTCTCCCCATCCCAATTTTTGGAACTGAAATTAGCAGGTATTTCAGAGTTGGATCTACTGAATGCCCCTTTCTTGGGCATGCAAATCATACTCCTCTATTGGTCTATACTGTAGTTTAAATTCTTGCTGTCAACTTTTGTCATAGACCCGGAATCTTAATGCATACTGTGCCCAGTCAGAAATGTTTCAGACAGCATTGAATGAACTGAAGAACGTGTTACAGGCTCATTGCTATGACAACCTAGGCCCACGATAAAGCATATACTGTATGTACAGAAAACTCCATCGGCAGTAGAGATGGGTAGCTGTAATAGGAATATTTAAAATGAGAGGCAAACTGTACATTAGAATTATCATGCATTTGAGATGCGTCACTGTTTTTAGCTGGATCCTTGATGTGTTTTTCTACTATCCTCAATGGATCGATCATATTGGCTTGGGGAGGGATGTAGAGATCAATGGTGTAGGGAAGAGCTAACGTGCCACAGCACAGATCTAGAACTGATTGATTGTGTCATCTGCTGGAGGATCAACAGACTATCCTTGCTCTGGATGGGAACAGGATGGTAACAGGGCTTTCATATTATATTTGGGCAGTTTAGCCCATGCAGATGGGATTCCATACAGTACAAGCTATATACTAAAGAGGAGAAGATCAAAGAACACGAGGGAGACCTAGAAGAAGATGGAAAGGTAACATCAAAGACAACTTCAATAACACCAATTAACCATGGTTAAGGCCAACAGAAGAGCAAGAGCCAACATCTGAAATAGAAGAATAAGAATTAGAGGGAGGAAGAGGAGGAGGAGGGGGAAGAGGAGGAGGAGGAAAAGAAGAAGAAGAAGCATATGAAGAGTGAAGACATTTGGAAAATAAGAAAGTGGAGACTGGGCTGTTTTTTTCCATTTTCTTTGTTGGTTTGCTTACTTTCTTCTTGCAAACTCCAGAGAACAAAGAGAGGACCTCTGGTGTCACTCCTAGACTCTGGCCCACGGGGTTCTTGGTGCTCTCTGAGCTTGGTTGTCTTCTTGCAGTACACCAGTGCACTGATGATGTTACATAGTTTGGGTAATGAAACGTCTGCAAGAAAATAAGCAAGCACCAAGGAGCCCTCATTTCAATCCTAAGCTACGAATATTCTTCTTTATTGATACTGTAGCATGCATTCTTCAAGGGTCTTTAGTGAGCTCCCACAACCCCAGTATCTAAGAAGATAGCCGAAACCAATTCATTTTGCCAAACTTTTAATTGTTGACCGTAATGATAGTTAATTTGAACTTTAGTCTTGATTTTAATCACATTCATTTTTATTACTATTTTATTTCTTAAACGTTTACATTTATTTTATTCCTTTGAAAGGCATGAATCCGTTTTCATGCATGTCCTGGATCAACATGTTGGATTTCCTATTTTTACGGTAAAAAGTAAGTCCAGTAATTTTTAAATTCACATTTTGCATTACAGGAAGTCCTCAAATTACAACTGTTTGTTTAGTGACCATTCGAACTTACAACAGCACAGAAACAAAAGTGAGTAATGACCATTTTTCATACTTAAAACCATTGTAGCCTCCCTGTGGTCACATGATCAAAATTCCGGCACTCGGCAATTGGCTCATATTTATGATGGTTGCAGTGTTCTGGGATCATGTGATCAGCTTTTGCAACCTTCGGACAAACAAAGATTCACTTAACAACCAGGTTACTAACTTAACTGCAGTGATTCACTTAACAACTGTGCCACAAAAGGTCATAAAATGGGACAAAATTAACTTAACAACAGTGTTACTCAGCCTCAAAAATTTTGGGCTCCATTGTGTTGACTACCTCTTTTCCCCCCTCATGTTTCTAAATAGGATTTCTGTCACCACTTCTGATTTATATTAATGAGCCAAATCTCCTCTTCTAAATTTTGCATGATTCCACATTATCTGAAATGTAACAGTCATTTTCTCCCCCAAGAATGCAATGTTCCATAGTCTTGCATCTCAAAAATCCAAATTTGCTTGATCCAATTTCATCGTATTGTATCCTGAGCTGCCACCCCTTGTACTTTTTATACTCTTGCACAGGGCTGATGGGACACGCACAGTTTTACTATTCAAATTCACTTTTGCATTGAGCATGCCAATATCACTGTGGCCATGGAGGGAATGATGTAGACTGAAGAGCAATGCAAGAAGAAGTTTAAAACAAAACAAAGCCAACACCATCACCTGATGCTCCAGAATGGGCAACAACATAAGGAGCTGTTAGGAGTTGAGTAGGAGAAAGACGGATTTCCTCCCCCTCATCTTGCAGACACTACTTTAGATCAGGAGTCCTTACAGCAACTTTCATGTTCAATTAGATATCAATAATTTCAAGTTTGCAGTTCAAAGCCAGAGTGAAGAGTTTATGGCATTTGGCCTTTAGAATCAGAGGAAAAGGGAGGATGGAACAAAATGTCAGTATTAAAAAATGTCCAGACTTGCTAGACTGTGAGAAGTTGCTTGACAGTGAAATGGGCAGCATATAAATCAAATGACAGATAGATAGATAGATAGATAGATAGATAGATAGATAGATAGATAGAAAAGTAGATGATAGAAAGTTAGATAGAAAGATGATAGATATATGATAGATAGTTGATAGATATTTGATAGATGATAGGCATACATACATACATACATACATACATACATACATACATACAGATAATGTGTTTTCTAAAAATAAATCCAGTCTTATTTTCTTTTGGGCCCCAAAATAAGCACCAGGTCTTATTTTGGGGGGATATCTTACCTGCTTACCTTAGGCCCACTGTAGCCAGGCCTCCCAACCCTGACACATGTTGTGCTGCTCCCCAACTTCTTCTGCAGCAGGAGGCTGCATGGTATGTTTTGTCATTGTGTGTGCGAGCATTGGCACTGGTGTGATGAGTCTTGTGGCATCCTGCAATGAGTGGTGGCACCAGCATGACAAGTCACATGGCATCCTGCTGTGAGCAGTGGCACCGGCGTGATGACCCATGAGGCATCCTCCATGAGTGGTGGCACCAGCGAGATGTGCCATGTGGCATCTGGCTGCAAGCAGCCACAAGTGGCCACAGAAGAATTTGAACAGTGGCACGACAGGTGTCAGGGCATGGGAGACCTGATTGTGGCAGTCCTAAGGTAAGCGGGTGCGGGGCACATGCGGCAGTTCCCCCCACCCCCACCCTAGCTTGTTTTTACGCATGCACCTTGCCCCACCTCGTACAACCAGATGGTGGGTGGGGCTTAACTACAGCTTATTTTTGGAATAGGGCTTATATTAAGCATAAGTGTGAAAATCGGGCTAGGGCTTGTTTTTGGGGTAGGCCATATTTTCAGGGAAACACAGTAGATGGATCATTGCTGCTGATTAGAAAGCTGAAAGCTGAAAATTTTCTTACCTGAAAGGTGCTTCAGGTCTATCCCATTTCTCTGGCAGCTTCTAGCTTTCCGCCTTCCTTAATATTCACCAGTGAAGTTACACCAATGTATCTTATTGTGTTTAATGGTTGGCTAAACCAGATCAGGGTGATTACCCTTAAGGGACTTTTAGTAAACCTTGTTTTAACAAGCTTAAATCTATACTACTGTCAAGCACTAATTGCCCCGTTAGGCTCACTTTGCATGGCTGCTGATTACTAAGGGGGCAGTGGAAGCACATAGGAAGAGAAAAGAAAAACAATGCATGCAAAATCATGCATAGTGAAATAGAGCCACAGGCTGGGGAAAGGATGGGAATTACAGAAAAACAATTCAGCAAAAGATCAGAGCTCCAGTCATGTAAATAGAACAGGATCCCAACTATTACTGCTTCCTATAGACCAGCATTTGTTGTAGGCATACAGAACATGTTGCTGTTGCCAAGCTAAGATAGTTGTAGCAGCTTTCCCTTATTTTTTATTATAACTTGAATGTCTGAAGAACAGCTAATTGGTCAATGCATGGTTTGATCCGTCAAGCCAAAATTAACATGGCCTTCGTGTTTAGGAAGCCTAAACACTAGGAGCCATGGTGGCGCAGTGGTTAAAATGCAGTCTGCCCACAACCAAGAGTTCAATCCTGACCAGTTCAAGATTGGCACAGCTTTCCATCCTTCCAAGGTTGATAAAACGAGGACCCAGATTGTTGGGGGCAATAGGCTGCCCAGAGAGTGCTGTAAAGCACCATGGGGTGCTATATAAGTCTATGTGCTATTGCACATAGCAGAACTATATGTAGCGGAACTATACGTATGACGTAGCGGAACTATAACTTCCAATACCTTGAGCTTCTGTTGCCAATGGTGAGAAATGTTGCCATATGTACTGTAGGATTTCTCCATGTTAGACTTAGAAGTCAACCATTTGTGGAACCTCTCTTTGCATTCATAGCCAGAAAACAGAGGGCTAAAATAACACCCTTCCCTTCTTTTGTTTCTAGTAGCATGAATTCCATGTGTTCCTGCTCTGAACACATTCTCTGTCTCTCCCTCCCTCCCTCCCTCCCTTCCTCCCTCCCTCTCATTTCCTTTTGTGGCCAAATGAATGATAGTAGTCCTTGACTTACCACCACAATTGGGTTCAGATATTCTAGTCATTGAGTAGAAATGATAGTTAAGTGAGACTGTTTTGCTCAGTGACTGCAACTTCCAGTTGTGGCTGCTAAATGATAACACCAGTTGTTAAGTGGAATGCCAGTGGAAAAACATATCCCTGCCCCACCACACCTGGGAGGCCCAAATCCTTTCCACCTGCCCTAGCATGGAGGTTTACACCTTGTCCCTTCACTACCATGCATGCAGAGGCAGGATTCAACTGGTTTGGATCGGATTGGGCGAAGCATGTGCCCACCGAACCTGTTGTTACACTGGTTGAATCCCACCACTGTATACACGGCTCCACTTACCTTTGCCTTGTTCTGGAGGAAGGGCATTCCTGTGATCATTGAAGGCTGCTTCTTCAAATCGTGTGACTTGGGGAAGGGTCCTTCCAAACTATCACAAGAAGGATTGCAGCCTTCCTAGCTTTCAGAAAGTTGGTCTTGGCTAGCTTTCCAGCCTTCCTAGGGCAAGGAATCTAGTGGATATTATCATTTTGAAGGTTGCAAATCTTTCAGAGCAGTGGTGCTTGCTGGAAAGAGGGCTAGAAAACTTTTTAATCTTCAGAATGATGCCCCAAAGGTGCTTTTCCAAAACCAACTGGACTTTCTTGGGTTTTTCCTGGAAAACATTTCACTTCTCATCCAAGAAGCTGCTTCAGTTCTGACTGAACTGTCCAAGGCAGAACTGAAGAAGCTTCTTGGATGAGAAGCAAAATGTTTTAAGGAAAACCTGGTAGCCTTTTGGAAAAGCACCTTCAGGACCTGGAGGATTGAGAATCTCCATAGACCTTCAGAATGATGGTGTTTGTTAGCTTTCCAGCACCTTTCTGTGTATAGAAGAGAATGTCTCAGCCAAGTTGTAGAAACAGGATTCAGATTTTAGGGATCTGTGCCCAATTTTTTGCAGCCTGGCAGAGGGGCTCCTCCATGCATGGAAGAAAATGTTTTCACCGGGTTGCAGAAACGGGGCTTGAATCTTTGGGATCTGAGCTCCATTTCTGCAACTCGCAGAGGAGTTGAGCGCCACTCAACAGGTAGCTCATTCAGCTGGTCCCCAGAGACAAGAGAGAGAGGGGGGGGGGAGAGAGAGAGAGAGAGAGAGAGAGAGAGAGTCCTGTTGGCAGGCAGTAGCAGCTTCCAGCCTTCACTGCTGTCTTCCCCATTGACCTTCTGGGGAAGCAGGCAGAAATGATTGCAAATGGTGATCACATGAGCCTGCTGTGCTTGGCATCAGTTGTAAGGGTGAATAAATAATTCCAAGCACCAGGACATGAGATTGCATAGTGGTCCAGTGTGACATTTTATGATGCCTGAAAGTGCTTTACAGGCACCCTTTCCAAGGTTGTCGGAGCTTGAACAGTTGTTAACAGACAGCTCATAGGATGAGGACTACCTATAAAATATTAAACGTGGCAGCCAAGTGTCTGACATAAAGTCTGATCTGGAGCAATGACACCAAATGTCCAGCCCCCTTCTGATTGGTTGGTGTATAGGTGTTGATATGTAGTAGAAGGAAATCATGAGAATGCTTACAGACCAGTTCTCTGGAGAGAAAGAGATCACAAATGGCAGGTTTAATTTTCACAAATGTGCTGCAGACCAGAGTAGCATTATGTGGTAAATTTAGGATTGCTGAGCGAAACAAGGTGTAGAACAGAACAGAAACCCAAAGGAGAGACTGCTAAAAGGAAGATTCAGTGGAGGCAACGGAGTGGAAAAAATAAGTCTTGAAAAGGATAAATGAAGGAGAAGAAAACTTGAGAACAAGTGCACGGAAGACAGGGAAATAAAGCAATAAGTAACAAATGATGAATTGTTTGATTACTCATCTCCAGTCATATCTGCACCCTGATACAGCCTATGCTCAAGTAGACATGGGATGTATTACAGAGAGATTGCTCTTCACACGCTGAGAGAATACTAACATGGTACAGTGTACAACAGGGACTTGAATAAAACACTGTTAGATTAATTACAAAATATACAGTACCGCTCCAATATTTGACATCTAATACAGAATGGAGAAATTGGGTTAGATTAACCCAATTGATCTTGGACCAGCAGCTGAGTAGAGCAGAGGGAATATTGTGTTTAGTAGAGAAAATAGAGAACAATGGCAAGAATCCTGCAGTTTTTCAACTAGGGGACAGGAAAGGCTCTACTACAGGTAGTTCTCGACTTACAACCACAACGGAGCCCAGAATTTCTTTTGCTAAATAAGGCAGTTATTAAACGAGTTTCACCACATTTTCTGACCTTTCTTGCCATAGTTAAAATCACTGCGGTTGTTAACTTAGTAACACCGTTGTTAAGTGAATCTGGGTTCCCCATTGACTTTGCTTGTCAGAAGGTTACAAAAGGTGAGGAGCCCAGGATACTGGATCTGTCATAAATATGAGTCAGTTGCCCAGCATCTGAATTTTGATCACAAGACCATGGGATGCTACAACAGTCATAAGTGTGAAAAACAATCATAAGTCACTTTTTTCAGTGCCGTTGTAATTTTGAACGGTCACTAAACAAACTGTTGTAAGTCAAGGACTTAACTGTAGAAGGGAAGGGAGTTGAACGAGAAATTTTGGCACTGAAGGATCGCAGAAAGAAGTTATAGAAAGAAAATGGAGTGCCTTCCACGTGTCTGAAAGTTTTGTATCCCTTACTGGTAAGCTTCTTTCCCAATCCTTGGTAATTATCCTTCATGTCCACTCTTTAAACCAACCACTGGTTCTTCTAACCTAGCAATGGGAGGATGCTACACTGGAAGCTGGTTACTGCACAGTCCTTCCTTGTTCTTCCCTCACTGTAGATTACTTTGACAGCTAGGAAAACAGTTGCTTCAATCCCTAGTTGGCTACTGTGCAGAAGGAATACCAAAAACATACCATACCAGTGACTCTGGAGGATGAGAGAATGGATACAAGGGCAGGAAGTGGGAATTCTGAGGTTCAAGAAATGTGATTCCTTGGAAGTACTCACACTACAGTCCTCGTGGGGCTGCCTCTGAGCCATTTTATGCCCTTGTGAGGTCACAGGAGAGTGGTCTCAGTTTGGTATGGTCCTCACAGTGCAATGGATAGAGAGAAGGAATAGTGTCATGCATTGCTTTCAAAGACTGAGGGAAATTTCTACATATTTGATAATATTTTATTTTCTCAGTTCTGGTTTGAGCTACCAGTATAGGTACAATCATAAGACACCCCCACTTCTTTATTTCATGACCCCGGAGAAGGCGAAGAAAACCTATCCACAGAAGCTAAAGCAACCCCTGCCTCCCAGCCAGAATGGCCTCAAGTAACCCCAGTTAGAAGACTGAGACAGGCTGAATTGAGAGGAGTAAGTCAGAAAACACACAGCCACACAGAATTTATATTCCCCACCTTCCCCCAAAGCTAGTCTTGACCTTGACCACCACTCAGGAAACCAAATAGGGACAACTAGAATACAGAAAGGCACATTATAAATCTAATCAAATAACCCTACTAGGTTATTTATAATGTGCCTTTCAATCTCAAAAATCTAAAAGGGTATAAAAATCACTCTACTCACCTGCCAGGCTGCCAGCCACCCCAGAAACATGCTGCTGTTACTGTTGCTTCTGGCTATCAAATAAATGGAGATCTCCTTTCTTGCAGCCTGCCTCCAATTTTTTCCACTGTCTTTCTCCCAGCTTGGAACTGGACCAAATTTTACTTCCAACAATTGGTTACCACTAGCTCAATTTTAGTCTTAGATGGGTGTCAGCAACCCACGGCTCCGGAGCTGCATGCGGCTCTTTGGGCCCTCTGCTGCGGCTCCCTGTCCCATCACTGGCTGGCCCCATCCCTTGCCCTCCCCTCCCAGTCACTCCTCGCTTGGTCTGAGAAGGTAAGGGTGACGGTGGGGGATGGAGAAGTGGGTGGGGCTGATTCTCTGGCGCCTCACTCTTGCTGGAGCTTCTTCCATCCCTTATTGGTGCTGGGCATGCCTCAGTCACTTAGAAATGCCCTTGTTTTCCCCTCACCCTGCTCCAGAGTTTATTTATTTATTTATTTATTTATTTATTTATTTATTTATTTATTCGACTTATATGCTGCCCCTCTCCAAAAGGACTCGGGCAGCTCACAGCTAAAAATATAACAATAAATAAATTAATTAAAAGTATATTAAACAAGTTAAGCCGAATTAAAAATTAAAACCTATAGTTAAAATAGGACCAACCCCAGAGAATCAGCACAGCCCAGATTGTAAAAGAGCCAAGTCTTCAAATCGTGGTGGAAGGTGCGAAGATCGGGGCCAGGCGGAGCTCCAGCGGAAGAAGATTCCACAGAGTGGGAGCCGCCACAGAGTAGGCCCTCCCGGTCGCCGCCAAGCGACATTGAGTCACAGACGGCACCCGAGGAGACCCCATCTGTGCCCATACAGGGCGGTTAGTATTTGATGTTGGGAGGAGCCGTTCTCGTAAATAACCTGGACCCATGCCATGCTGGACTTTGAATGTTAATACCAGAACCTTGAATCTCACCCAGAGGGCAACCGGAAGCCAATGCAGGTCGCACAGGAGGGGTGTAACATGGGAGTATCGGGAAGCTCCCATCACTACCCACGCAGCCGCATTCTGCACCAGCTGAAGCCTCCAAGTGGTATGCAAGGGCAGTCCTAGGTAGAGAGTGTCACAGTAGTCGAGTCGGGAAATAACGAATGCCTGAGTGACTGTGTGCAGGGCATCTCGGTCCAGGAATGGGCGTAACTGGCGAACCAGCCGGATCTGGGCAAAGGCCCCCCTGGCCACGGCCCCCACCTGCTCCTCCAATTTGAGCCGTGAGTCCAGGAGGACCCCAGGTTCCGTGCCCTGTCCAGGGGGCAACACCTCCTCCCCATGACCAAAGATGGAACATCCAAACTGGACCGAGATGTCGGTATGCACAGCCACTCTGTCTTGGCTGGATTGAGTCGAAGCATGTTCCTGTCCATCCAGATCCATACCGCTTCCAGACAATGGGACATCACGGAGAGAGCATCACTGATGTGGCCTGGGGTGGAGATGTATAACTGCGTATCATCAGCATACTGATGATAACTCACCCCAAAGCCACGGATGATCTCACCCAGTGGCTTCATATAAATGTTGAACAGGAGGGTGAGAGGACCGAGCCCTGGGGCACCCCACAAGTGAGATACCTTGGAGTTGACCTCTGCCCCTCTGCCAACACTGTTTGCGAACGTCCCGAGAGGAAGGAGGAGAACCACTGTAAAACAGTGCCTCCCACTCCCAACCCCGAGACGTGCAACAGGATACCATGGTCGATGGTATCGAAAGCCACTGAGAGATCTAACAGGACCAGGACAGAGGAAAAACCCCTGTCCCGAGCCCTAGAGAGATCATCAATCAGCGCGACCAATGCTGTCTCCGTGCTGTACCGGGCGGAAGCCCGATTGGTACGGATCCAGGTAGTCCGCTTCCTCCAGGAAAAGTGGCAATTGCTGGGCCACCACACTCTCAACAACCTTCGCTAAAACGCGAAGGTTGGAGACCGGACGAAAGTTGTTCAACGCAGCTGGGTCAAGGGCAGGCTTCTTCAGAAGGGGCCTCACCACCGCCTCTTTCAAAGTGGCAGGGAACAGCCCCTCCCTTAACGAAGCGTTGACCACTGCCCGGAGCCAGTTGCACGTGACCTCCTGGAGGCATAAACCAACCAGGAAGGGCACGGGTCCAATAAACATGTGGTGGAGCTCAGCCGCGATAATCCTGTCCACTTCATCCTCAGAAACAGGATCGAACTCAGTCCAGATAACATTGGCCAAACCACTGCATCCCCATCCTCAGGCCACTGCAAGTCCGAGCAACCCTTCCCGGATCTGAGCATTTTATCCTGCAGATACTGGCCAAATTCCTCAGCTCTGCCCTGCAAAGGGTCCGCCACCCCCCCCAGCTGGAGGAGGGAGCGAGCGACCCCAAACAGGGCGGCCGGTGGTTATCTGCGGATGCTATGAGGGCGGAGAAATAAGATCTTCTCGCCGCCCTCACCGCCACCAGGTAAGTCCTAATATGGGCTCTTAGCTGGGCTCAGTCAGATCCAGAACGGGTCGCCCTCCACCTGCTCTCTAGTCCCTCCTGACGCTTCATCTCCCGGAGCCCCTCGTATACCAGGAGGCTGACCGGGATCTGCACTGAGTAAGGGGACGCATGGGGACAACCCTGTCGAGAGCCCCCGCAGCCGACTGTTGCCAGGTAGCTGCAAGGACCTCGGCAGGGCTGTGGGTAAGGGATGCAGGAAAAAACTCCAGCTCTACCTGGAACCTCTCAGGGTCCATCAGGCCCTGGGGCGGAACCATCTAAGTGGCTCCTCATCCCAGCGGTGTGGGCAGCTTGATGGAAGACCAGCTGCAGGAGATAGTGGTCTGACCATGAAACAGGGTGGGTAACTATGTCACCACCCCCAGACCACTCCGCCACTGCTCGAGATAAAAGCCAGGTCAAGCATGTTAACCCCCTCATGAGTCGGGCCATCTATTATCTGGGTCAGGCCCATGGCCTCCATGGAGGCCATGAACTCCTGGGCCAAACCGACGCCAGTCCCAAGGAAGGCAGGTTGAAGTCACCCAGAACTATAAGCTCTGGAAACTCCACCGCCACCCCGAGACAGCATCAAGAAGCCCAGGCAGGGCAGCTGAGACATAGCTGGGGGACAGGTATGTAAGCAGCACACCCATCCGACCTGCAGGCCCACACCTCAGGAGGAGGGATTCACACCCGCCTATCTCTGGGGCAGGGACCTCCCTTGGAAACAGGGTCTCCCGAATGACAATAGCCACCCCACCCCCTTCCCTGGGGTCGAGTGCAACACCCAAAACCTGGGGGCAGATGTCAACCAGAGGGACTCCACTCTCCGCCCCAACCAGGTCTCGGATACAAGCCAGGTCTGCCTCCTCCTCAATCACATCACGGAGTGGTGCCTTATTAACCACAGACCTGGCATTAAAGTACACCAGTCTGAGCCCAGGGGTCCTGGATCCCAAAACCCCCAGGGGATGAGAAGAGGCTAAGGGGTCGGAGCGCCACAGCTTGGACATAGCGGGGCTCCCTAACATGATATGGCCCCCTCATCGGCTCCTACCCATTCCAACCACCCTGGGGATCAATGCACCCCCCAACCACGGCCCTGTTTCAGGCTGCACTGAACTCCTGTAATAAGACCCCCACCCTCCCACCCTTCCCTAACCCCTAAGAAACCGAAATAAAATTTTTAACAAAGAAGCCCTGGGTCCTTTTTCCTTATCCCTCCCGAGCCCCGCCCCTACCCTTTCCTCGTCATGCCATCTCTCCGATTCCAGAATCCGTCCTCGAGATAGGCTGATGATAAACCAGTGGGCCAAACCCAAGAGAGGGGAGAATCCCTCAGAGTCCACAATTCAGCTGCCCGAAAAGTCTGCATATGTTAGTACATGTCCCATCAACAAAGGGAGGAGCGGCCCTAGATGTAAGTGGTATGTCCTCATAAAGATCTTATAGTCTAACCATTGGCATAGTTCAAAACCACTGAGTTGCCTCCATCCCTGCATGCCCTCTCATGGCATTCCAGGGGGTTGTTGGTCGAGCGTCTAAGGCTGGCCACTGCTCTCTCACCACTTGTGGCCCCCAGTGATTAAAGAGATGTTGCACTGCAGTTGAAGTTACGCTGGGGAGGAGGTGGTACAACCCATCCCATTGTTCTCTCACAACAGTGGGTGGGTGAGCCAACAAAGTTCCATCACCCTCGCCAATGAAGACTAATGAGGGCAGGAGAGGTAATCCCCACAGCACGGAGGAGACAAGAGTTCTGGATGGCAGATGGATAGAACCGTCCGATAGTTCACATCCCAGATGGAAACAGGGAGAGTCTTCTTGCCCCTCGGCATCACATCAATTGGCGCCAACAAACCCTTGTGGTGCCAAAACCCAGTCATTCATCCCAGACGTTCAAGGAGTCAGAATTAAAGGGGGCGGAGAAGATCAACCAGGGGCAGCATCCAATGGTGCAGCTGCCCTTGTCTTCATCGGTGCCTACCTCCTGGCCAGGGGCAGCTTCCGGGCTCACCTCCAACATCCATGCCCGGTTCCGGCAACCACACTGGCCCTGGGTCCACACCGCCGCCGTGACCGCTGTTGCCACCATCGCCACCAGAGCAGGGTCCCAGCCAACAAAAGCCATATCCTGTCCACCCCAGCTGGGGGGGGTACAGCCATCATAGCCAGGGCTGCGACCTTCAACCAACCCCCCCAGCCAAGATGTAATTCGCCAGGCCCGCAAGATGTTCCAACCGCTAAGGCCTCTGGTGCTGCTCCCAGTGACTCCGGGGCCAGAACAAAACACAAGTTCGTTAGAGATGTTATAGCAGCTGCGGACACCAAAAACGCCCGCCCGCTGCTTCCCCGGAGGCCTCTGAGAGTGGGCTGGTTGCTGGTGAAGTCGCCGGTTCTGGGGCGGCACCCGTAATTTCACCCCCGTCATTCCAGCCGCAAGCCTGCGCCGGAGATCGTCGCATTTAACACGCACAACTCTCCCAACGGGGCTGGATCGTTCCGGCCCCACCTGACTCCTTGGATGTTCCGCTGGGAGTTTCGTGAGTTTTCGGGGGGAATACAAGCCTCCAAACGCCCCCAGGGACAGAAAAGCCAGCTACCTCCACGGGAGAGACCATCGCTAGCTGCTAATCGCCATCTTGGACATGCGCAGAAAAAAAACTTGATGGAAGACCAGCCACAGGAGATGATTTTGGAGATGATGCCTTATTTAGGAACAGTATTTTTTTCCCCTTCACATCATCACAACTAATAAGGAATGTGTCTTCCTGCAGAAGTGGGACTGTTGCACTAGGAATGCATTTTCTCAATAAAATAAAAATCAGTAACATCAGGCCTACTGGATTTAGCTCTCTCTACCATTTAATAATTTCAAATAAGCTTCCAGGAAAATGCAGTGCCCCTTGCCCTTCTCGGAGAATTTTTTTTAACCGCTTCTGAATTTTCAATCAGATATATGACTGTCTGGCATGAATAGCAAAGACTGGCTGACCCAATCAGTCCTTCTTTCTCTGATGTTCCGAATACCACTACATTTCTTATTTAAGTTTGTGTCAATTCCTCCTTCTCCTCCAAATCCTGAAACTTACCAATGTTCCAACAGATTAAAAACAAAAGGTGACTTGGCCCTTTTATCTTAGTGGTTCTTGAGTTTACTTGTGTGATTCCTCCTGGATTCCAAGTTTTCTTCCTGAAGTGGTTCTCAGCATCCCATGGTTTTGGAACATACATGGTCCTCATCATGCTTGTTTTTTGTTTTCCTTTTTAAAGGGATTTTGTTTAAAAAGGAACAAATTATGTGCATTGCATGAATTTTGGGCCTCTCTTAATCATACTGATTCTTTTTTCTGTTTTGGCTCCTAGGCAAAAGTTAGTTGATTTTGTTGTTAAGGGAAGCAGCAAAAAAAATCCAGGGGAAACCTGCACACAAGAAATTTCAGGCAGCAGCAGAATAAGTTAAGATACTCATAAAAGTGCAATGCTAATGAAATAACATCCCTTCTGTCTTTTTTTTTATTGAGGGGCAGATGTGTAGCAATGGTTTTGTGTCAGCAAAGACAAACTAGGTTGTTTCATTCTGGGTCATTAGGATCCGGCAATAACCATAGAAAATGAGGCAAGTGAAAACATGGGAAACACAGTATTAATGAGGAAACAACGGAATTCAGCTGTAACTGCAAAGCAAAAGAGAAGACATGCCACTGCTGTGTATTAATTGCTTATAAATGATATGATGTATGCTTACTGCACTCTGCTATTTCAATTTGTAACCACTAATTGTTTTAAGAACGTGAACCAGTCCACTGAAATGGGAAGATATGACACTCCAGCATATTAGGAATTAGAATGTCCTTCTTAAGCCTTTTCCTGGCCTCTGGGGCTTTAATCTGGATTAAATCTAATCGAATCTAAATTATCTGTAATTTGCATAGAAACATAGATGTCTGTTCCTAATCACCATGATGTCAAAATGATTGGGTTGTGGGTGGGTGGGTGGGGCTGGTGCTTAGGTGTGATCATTTAGGAGCTAGGCAGGCTCGTGCATACACATGCACGCATGCACACACACTTGAGAGTAGTCTGCAGTCTGTCCAGCTCCCAAATGTTATTTTGGCATGCATTATCTACATTTTATTAATATAGGACCTTTGATTTATTTTACTATTTTACTGTTGTAAATTAGCCTGGTATGGCACAGAGTTCTTGAATAAAATTGCAGCTGAGATTTTCTGGATTCAATATAGCAATATATTCAGATCTTTTAAATCCTCACATTTGATGTTCAACTGATATGCAGTTTACATTTCCATTATTGTATATATTAATAAGTAATGTTGTCATGGCTCTAGATTTCAGAAATAATACTGACCTAAAGAAATGCTAGTGATTAAAGGAAATATTAATGCCAACAGGGAACCCAAGCTCCATGACTGATCTGCAAACCTAGAAATGCCAAAGAGTTGCCACAGGGTTAAGATATCTGAGATTCTTTTAACTTAAGATCCTGAGACTATGCGGTGATTATAACCTCCATGCTGCCATCCAGGGGTGGGATTCTACCATTTCGCACCTATTCTCTAGAACCGGTTGTTAACATTCTAAGCAGTTTGGAGAACTGGTTGTTAGATTACTGGCCTAATCCTGTAAGGAAGGCAGAAAGGAAACATTCTGGTGTTGCTTACAGAAACTGCCTCTCCGTTAACCCTTATTACATTCTTGGCAGGACTAGACTTCCTGTCTCAGAAACACCTCTGGAGTTTTTTTCCCTTCCTTTGCTGGTACTTTGCTTGTGTGGAGTGACCATTCAAAGTTACAATGGCACTGAAAAAAGTGACTTATGACCATTTTCCACACCTACAACTGTTGCAGCATCCCCACAGTCATGAGAGGCCAGGCGAGGAGATGCGTGTCTCGATGTGAGTGATATAGAGTTGGCCACACCCAGCCAATAACATGACCACCAAGCCATGTCCACCTAGTCACATGACCACCAAGCCATGCCCACCACCTAAGCCACGCTCACAGAACTGGTAAAAATTTGAATCCCACCCCTGCTGCCATCCATTTCTAGAGGCCTTATAGCCCATTAAATTTAGGTACCAAGGCAATATAAATGCATAGACAGGTTTGAGAGTGAGTTCCATCCAGATGAAGAAGCTGCCATTTTAAGGCTGTTTTATGTAAGGGGATAGAACGTAAAATAGGGATTCACTAACCAGGTTTTTTTAAATCCTCACATTGGATGGGACGTGGTGGCTCAGTGGCTAAGACACTGAGCTTGTCGATCAGAAAGGTCGGCAGTTTGGTGGTTCGAATTCCTAGCGCTGCATAACGGAGTGAGCTCCCGTTACTTGTCCCAGCTTCTGCCAACCTAGCAGTTTGAAAGCATGTAAAAATGCAAGTAGAAAAATAGGGACCACTTTGGTGGGAAGATAACAGTGTTCTGTGCGCCTTCTGCATTTAGGCATGCTGGCTACATGACCACAGAGTCATCTTCAGATAGGGCTGGCTCTTCGGCTTTGTAAGGGAGATGAGCACCACCCACTAGAGCCGGAAACAACTAGCACGTATGTGCAAGGGAACTTTTACCTTTACCTTACACCAGGTTTTGGAAGCATAAAAAGGCTTAGCTGAGACTTCTGAGGAAGCAGTGGTGACCTAAAGACAGGTCCATGAAGAGCAGAGCTGATAACTTTGGCAGAAAAAGTTGGTGAATTAATCCACCCCTTGACCTCCACTCCAGATGGGGAAGACTTGGGATCACCCACAGAGCTCCACACAGATGGTCCCTGTGAGGAGCCCTTAAACTTAGTGGTATCTATTGTGTTTCAGAGCTCTGGACTTCTGAAGAGTTAACTTTGCAAAAACTGCACACAGTTGAGAGTCTTCAAGGGAGATTGAGTTTGGCCACCTCCTTCCTTAATCAGTTTTATTAGAAACATAAATTGCTTTTTAGTTATTAAGAACCTTCAGAAGGACAACTTTTTATTACAACTGGGTGATTTTCTTTCAAGCCACAGCGAAAGAAGTTTTGTGTAAGTTTAACATTTTAAAAACTTTAATATTTGGAAGTAAGCAGCAAAAGGGTGATTGGAATGTTGATTTTGGAAAGTTTTCAAATGAACTAAGGGGCCACATTGACTGGCAATAAGATTTTGAAATAATTACAAGGATACTTCCTGCAGCTTGTTTAAATTTATTAAAAATATATGAAGATTTTGAATTTAAGTGTAAGAAATGTATTTCTGGGAAAATGTTCTGGATGAGAGAAAAACGTGATAAGAGCAGACTTTGAAGGTTGGTTACTAGAGTCAGCCAGAAAGAATAGAAGATTATAATTAAAGGAGAAGGCTCACTAATACAGAATGGAGAAAAGTATTTTAACTTTGAAAGAATTCAAAGAAATTTGACAACAATGTAATCAGAACTTTATTTTATAACTTTCTCTTTTTTTTACAGTATCTGTCTGATACCGTAAAGAGGAAGAGATAGAAGAGGATATAACTGAAAATCAGGCTGTTTTGAATATGGATTTAAAATTTGCAAGTTACAAGAATGATACTGACAAAGATATTACACATGACCTACAAATGAAACCAGCTGAGATTTTAATAGTTAAAAGGGACACAGAAATAATAAACCAGAATTTATGTGGATTATGGATATTTTAACTCAGAAAAGTTAGTTGGACAATTTTCTTACTTTGGATTTACAAAAGAGATGTGTTATATTTATGAAGGAATTCTTGGGAAAAGAAATAAGCTTTTGAGACATTATTTAAAAGAACAAAAAAGAAGACTATTAAAGTTAGAAAGATGGTTTATAAAGTTGGCTTCATTCTAAGGTTAAAATGTATATGATTTTTTTCCTAGTAGATTTTTAATGGGTTTTCTTGATTAAGGTTGAATTATAAGACTTTAAAGACTCGTTTAAAGATATGGGAAGAAGAGAGATTCTGCTGCATTTTTAAAGCAAGCAATAAGCTACCAATCTCCTTCTCCTATATCTTACATGTCTGAATGTACATCATCTTTATAGCCCCAAAAACTAGGGTCTCTTCTGAGACATTTGCCATGCTCACATCCATTCTTTGTACTCAGTGGCCTCTTATTATTGTCTATTCCAAGGGCAACTTTAAGACTTGTGGACTTCAAATCCCAGAATTTTTCCCTCCCTCTCCAGACATGAGGGTCAGGAGTTATCAGATGAAGCTGTCTGGAAAGAGACTGAGAACAGACAAAAGAAAATGCTTCTTCACGCAAAATGTAAACATCCTGGCTTTGATGGCTACTAACTTTAAAAGGAATTGGAGAAATCCCTGGAGGCAGCATATGTGGAAACTGAGAGCTTGCAAATGTCACCTGCAGGATAGTAAGTGGGAGTAGGATAGTTCTCCCTCCCTTCCTTGTGATCTCCTAGAACAGGGGTGTCAAACTCAAGGCCCGTGGGCTGGATCCAGCCCAAAAGGTACTTAAATCTGGCCCACACAGCCGGCCTGGAAATAACAGCCAAAATGGGGTATGGGGGGCTGTGAGGCCCCCTGTGCCCCGTTTTGGGCAGCAAAGTGTTGTAGGAGGCCGTCCAGGCCAAAAATGGGACACGGGGGGACTCAAGTAGTTCCCTGTGTCCTATTTTGGCCAGCAAGGTGCTGAAGGAGATGCCTGTCCCATCTCTCCCCCCCCCCGGACTATGGAGGAGAACTACCATGTTGATGTGTCCCTCAAAGAAATCCAGATTGACACCCCTGACCTAGAAGATATCCAATTGGCGACTAGGAAAAACAAAATATTGAACTGCTTTTTGGATAAACTGCTTGGTGCTATCTGGGCTCTATCCAGAATCTAGAAAGCCTACTGTTTTTTTATTTCTTTTCTTCTCTTTTCTTTTCTTCATTATTTGTCAAATTTAAAGACTGCCCATTTTACCTCAAGGTAAATTTACGCAATTTACAATCATAAACCATATTTTCCCACAAATATGCCGAACCCTGCTTGCCACTTCTCTTACCCATGTCCTTCTAAACTTTCCGTGACCCGTCTATTGACAGGACATAGCAGACATGAAGATTAGAGTTTAGAGTGTTGGACATGTGTTATGGAGACTCAAATCTGAACCCCCCCTTCGATTGTGGAGCTCCTCGTATGCTTTGGGCCAGTCCATCTCTGGCAGCCCATCCATCTTGCAAGGTTATTGCAGCGGGGATAAGAGTTGGGATACCCACACATGTAATATTTTGAGCTCTCGTTATCAAGTCAAGCTAAATTATGTAAATGTCATGCAAATGCCAAACCATTTCTGAATTCAGAGCCTTTGTGTGTGTGTGTGTGTGTGTGCCTATTTTCCAGACAGAAAACTGGCAAAACATGGTAAGAATGTCTAGTCTGGAAGATAATCAGTCTGTTGACATAATCAGGGATGCCATGTCAGACAGCTCAAAACATTTTCAAAACAGGCCACTCAAGAAAATGAGGTCTCTCTCTCTGCACCCTTGTTGCTTTCTCTCTTTTCCCCCTCCCTTCCCTCCTACCTAGAAACTCATAGCCTCAATTGCTGTTCAAAACAACACTTTGGGAGTGGTGATTTTCATCCATAAAACCCTGCTGGATCGCTAACCTCTCCTGCGCCTTAGTCTTTCGAGAGTCCTAGTTGAACTCAGCTTGGGTGGAATAACGTCTAGCCTGCTGAATGACGATGGGAGACCATATTTCAGCCAAGATCCTCCAGCTTAGCCTATTTCTAGAGGTATTGATGAAATAAAACAGGTGCAGGAGCCTTTTGGAGGCAAATCACAACATAAATATGCCCAATAACCAATGTGTGTTCTGCTTGCATGGATTTGCCCATAATAAGCACGTCATACTTTGGCACAGCAGATTCCATCTCTTTTCCATTTTTTAAATATAGAAAGTTAAACCTTTGTTAGTTGCATCAGCAAGAAGCCAGTTGAAGAGAGATGCTCCCCTTCTAATGTTATTATCCCCGACTGCATTCAATAGAACAAATGGGGTGGGGGTTGCATCTCCTCCTTTAAATTAACCACTGGAAAGTAATATGGGCTAATAGTTATCCAAATTCTCATTTTTATTCCTTGAGGTTCAACCAGGGCTGATAGAAATTCATGCCTGGCAGCCTGAGAAAAATGGAGCCAGCTCTTCAGGCACATGCACACAAACATAATTTTATGTGTTAGTGTTGTTGTTGTTGTTATTATTATTATTATTGTTTTTACATTTATAAACTGGAAATGAGCAATTTCCTAGCATTTAAAGATGGGAACCTAAGATTAACATAAAAAGGCATAATATTTGGGCAGAATTTGTTTTCCATGATTGCACATTTATACAAGATGATACGCAAAAACAATATTTAGCTTTCATCTCCAAGGTAGGCGAAGTGGAAACCATGCAATTTTCTGTTACTGCTTTGCAGCTTTCTTGACTCTAAGATAGTTCTTGTGGAAAATGGACCTACATAACTGCAGAGACATAGTTTAAAAAAAATGTCAAAGAGGAGACTTTGATAATCACAGATTATTTGGCATCTTTAGAGTGTGCTGTGTTATTTCCAAGACCATTTTTATCACAATCATTATAGAATTGTCTCTGTTTTAGGAGGACTAACAATGACTCGTGCACACTTATAAAGGCAATTTTTGTGGGGAAAATATACGATCACTTTTTTTGCTGAGAGTCGCACATTTGCACAAACTATTTTCTATTCAGTGATCCTGACTACCTGAGTGATGGGTTAAACTATGCCAGAGGTAGATAACCTTTTTGTGGTTAGGTGTTACTTTTAAGAGAGAAAACTATACCTAGTGTAAACATGATCACTAAAAGCAGGGGTGGGATTCTACCAGTTCAGACTGGTTCGCCCAAACTGGTCTGAACCAGTAGAATCCCACCCCTGCTTCTAGTGATCATGTTTACACTAGGTATAGTTTTCTCTCTTATTCCAATGTTCTAGGTTTGTACCATATATTAAAACACCAACAAACCACACAGGGTGTATTTATACAATATGTATTACCATACACTGTTGTATGTCATGGGAATATAAGATGGAGTTCAGTTGGAGGAGAGAGCAAGAAAATGTCCTTCTATGTCAAATTGCTCTTAAACTGGCTGTATCTGGACCAATCTCACAGTGGCTGCATTTGAATGAATTGCTTAGTTTGTATGACATGCTATGCTTGGTTACTGTTTTTGTGACGCAGTATGTTGCATTACCCAACCCATTTTGTTTATGTTTCTATGTATTGTAGATATACCTAGAAAAATGGGCTAATTTATTATTTATTTATTTATTTATTGGACTTGTATGCCGCCCCATCTCCAAAGACTCGGGGCGGCTCACAACTAAAAACCACAACAATAAATAATTAAAATAGAATTTAACCGAATTCACAAGCCCAAAAATAGACACTAAATTTACAATACCTAAAATCATTTAAGATTTGAGTAATCAAGGTAGACCTAATGTCCAAATTCAGGATATTTTTATTTAGGAACAATTGAAGACTTGCTATCCTTAAGCTAGAGGTATCTCCTGATGAAACTTTATATTCTTTCTTTCAGGTACATTAAAAATCAATAATATCCAGCTTCATTGTTAGCTATAGTTTTTTTCTGATTCTTCGTGGTCTTTCCAGCTTCTGAAAATTCAAAAATTAATGCTGGTTAGATCCAAGATTTCTTTCATATTTTATGTCTTCCATTTCATGCATGTCTTGATTTCTCTTGACTTGATTATCCAACATTGATTTTTGTCAATGTGTGTTAAAAACATCTTAATGGAAAAGCATAACACTTTGGGATTAACACAGGGGGCCATTCCCTTTTTATGTTAGAATATACATGTAAGAAGGGAAATATGCTAGAAGAATGTGTGAAAATAGAATGAGGTTCTCACCATTTTGTTCTGCCAGCTGTGAATTTGGTAATTGAAAGAAATGAGCCTATATGTATAAACCTCCAAAGACCTAGAAATCAGAGAATCATAGAGTTGGAAGTTGCCCTATGGTCTGGTAACAGGTCCCCTACAACATCTCATGACCATCCAGTCTCTATCTGAAGTCCTCCAAGGATGGACAACTCCCCAATTCATGTAGTTCAGGGCTGTCAAACTCATGCTGGCCACGCCCATGCCCAGTTTAGGGAAGAAAGAATTAATTCCGCTGCCACGACAATGTGAGTTTGACACCCCTGAGTAGCAGCTTGTTTTATTGGCTAATAAAGCACACAATCAAGATGTTTCTCCTGACATCTAGACTTCCTCATCATTTTACCTTGCTCGTTCAGGTTCTGTTCTCTGGGGCAATTGGAGAATAAGGTCATTCCCTTTTGTATGTGGTAACACTTCAGATATCTGAAGAATATTATGATATCTTCCTGAAGTTGTATTTTCTGTAGTTTATAACCAGTGGTACAATTCAACCAGTGTAACAACTGGTTTGGTGGGTGGGAGGGGCCAAATGCTCACTGGAAGTACTGGTTTTCTCAAACTGGTCCTAACTGGTAGAATCCCACCAGAGGTGGTATTCAGCAGGTTCTGACCCATTCTGGAGAACCGATAGAGGAAGTTTTGAGTAGTTCAGAGAACCGGCAAATACCACCTCTAACCAGAGATTTTACAGTATCCTTTCCCTGCCATGCCCACCAAGCCAGGTCCACAGAACTGGTAGTAAAAAAATTTGAATTCCAGCACTGAATCCCACCCCTGCTTATAACACACACATATACTTTATTCCCCATAGTTTCCTAAATCTTCATCTATGTTGGTAGCTTTTCTTCTGAATTCACTCCAATTTGTCCTCATTACCAAAGCAGCCTTTTTGTAGCTTCTAATACCTTCCAGGATGTGTGGAATCAATTATTTGGGTCTTTTTTTATGAGGGACTTTTTCAAATAATTGATTCCATACATCCTGGAGGGTATTAGAAGCTACAAAGAGGCTGCTTTGGTAATTTAATAAATCTTTTGAGATGCCGAAGGGGCAAAATGTGTATCTTAAGCCTGCAGGTGCTTGAGGCACCCATTTTGTTATGTATGTAGGTTTGAATGTTATTGGTTTATTTGAACTGTTCTTGTAAAATGTCAAATGGTATTGGTTTGAATAATGTGGGAAGAAACCCTGCACTCCCATTGGCTGGCAACTACGGCTGCTGGCTATAGGTAGCAGCCGTAGCCCAGCCAAGTCGGGTCCATTCGAGCTGTAGTCACTTAATAAACTCTTCACTGAAGCTCTTCGCGTCTGACTCTTCATGCAAACTTAACACTGGCGACGAAGGTGGGATTGCCCTGAAGAAGAGGCAATGCAGAAGATAAGCAGAAGAGCGAGATGGCTGCACTGAACACCCCCCCAGCCCTGTTCGATCCGGCGGCGGAAGACTGGGAATCGTATGCGGATTGCTTCCAGATGTATTTGGAAGGAAACGACCTCGCCGATATCCCGGAGAAGCGGAAGAGGGCGGTATTTCTCACGCACTGCGGTCCGGCAGTCTTCAAAATGGCGAAGGCATTGGCAGGAGCTGCAGACTTGAAGGTAATGGAAGGGCCTGATTTGGAAAAGCTTTTAAGAGCCCATTACGTGCCACAAGTATCGTGCCTCATTAAGAGACACAAGTTTTACTGTCGGGATCAAGGGGAAAGTGAAAATGTTAATGACTTCGTGGCAAGCTTAAGGGACATTGGGGTGCTTGTGACTTTACCAACTTAGAAGAGGCCATGCATGATCGGTTTGTCCTAGGCCTCAAAGATAAGGTCTTACAAAGCAAACTGTTAATGAAACCTAAGATCACGTTTAAGGAGGCCATCGAAGAAGCTGTTTCAGCGGAAGCCACCAAGTCCTCAGCAGCGGCCATGAAAAAGATTAACAAGGCCTCAAGCCAGGCCTCAAGCCATTCTGATGTGGAAAAATCCACAACAACCCATTGCGAGCAAATAGACTCTGATTCAGATTGCAGTGAGGTGGAGGAAGGAATTTTTAGACTCAGAATGGAGAAGAAAAGGAAAGACCCTGGAAGAAAAAGGCAAGACTTTTATTGCAGAGGTTGTGGGGGCACCCCACTGAATGCAAGTTTTGATACCATCTGCCTCTGTTGTGAAAAAGAGGTCACCTAGCAAGAGTCTGCAAATCATCCAGAACTCCACCAAGCAGAAAGAAGTTTCCTGATAAAGAATTCAAGCATAACATTGAGAAAATGGGGCAACACAGAAGCAAATGGGAAGAATGAAACTCATCAAACAATCACCATTGGTCATTCTTCACCCTTAAAAGCAGAAAAGTACACGTGAAGGTGTTCATTGAAGGAAGGCCTTGCCAAATGGAAGTGGACTCAGGCTCTTATTTATCTATGGTGTCATGGGACACTATTCACAGGCTACTTCCCAACATTCAGAAGAAACATTTCCAGAAGCAAGCACTGACTCTTAAAGACTACCAAGGGAACAAGATTCCAGTAGTTGGAGCAAGATATTTCAATGTGCAGTTTAAAGGCCACACCAAACGTTTGCCACTGACCATCGTGGACAAGGATCGCCCAAGCTTGCTGGGACTTGAGTGGTTCAAGCCACTAGGCATCGAGGTGACTGGCATCAATCACGTGAGCAACTCTGAATGGGAGGAGTCCTTGAAGTCTGAGTTTTCAGAGGTCTTCAGCGAAGGACTGGGCAAGTATATGGGGATGCACAATTAGATAAATTAATTGCTCAAGGGGTTTTAGAGCCCACTGATCACTCCAGATGGGAAACTCCCATAGTCACACCAGTCAAGGCTGATGGGTCAGTAAGAATTTGTGGAGACTATAAGGGGACACTGAACCATGCGCTACAACAGAGCGCATACCCAGTACCAGTTGTGCATCATCTGTTACATTCACTTGGCAGGGGTACAGTCTTTGCCAAATTGGATTTGGCCCAGGCATATCAACAACTAACAGTTGATGATGCCACTGCAGAGGCCCAAACCATTGTGACTCATAGAGGTGCCTTCAAATGTAAGAGGTTACAATTTGGAGTCAGCGTGGCACCAGGCATTTTTCAAGAAAAGAATGCTCCAAGGACTGCCAGGGGTAGTGCCTTACTTTGATGATGTGTTAATCTCTGCTGAAAATGACACTCAGCTTCAAGAAAGACTCAGAGAAGTCCTCACCAGATTCAGTAAAGCGGGGTTAAAAGTCAAGGAAGAAAAATGCACACTTAAGACAGACAGGGTTGAGTTCCTGGGCTACATGATTGACAAGCATGGCATCCACCCTACTGATGCCAAGGTTAAAGCAATCAAAGAAGCCCCTAAACCTAAATGCAAAACAGATTTGCAAGCTTTCCTTGGACTTATTAACTTTTATCACATGTTTCTTCCTCAAAAGGCAACCATTGCTGAACCTTTGCACAGATTACTTGATAAGAAGTCTGTTTGGATCTGGGGGAGGAAGGAACAATCAGCATTTAACAGTATTAAGAGACTAATCACATCTGATGCTGTACTGATACAGTTCTCCGAGAACTTGCCTGTTGTACTGACTTGTGATGCATCCCCTTTTGGAGTGGGGGGTTGAGCCACAGGCTTCCCAGTGGGAGAGAAGCCCCTATTGCATTTTACTCTCGCACCTTGACCAAAGCAGAGAGGAATTATAGTCAACTGGACAAAGAGGCATTGGTAGTTGTTGCAGCTGTCAAGAAATTTCATGAATATCTGTATGGCAGGACATTTACCATTGTTACAGACCACAAACCTTTGTTAGGCATTGTGGCAGGAGACAAACCTACACCTACTATTCTGTCACCAAGAATGCTCAGGTGGACTGAATTTCTTGCAGCTTATTCATACAAATTGATTCACAGGCCTGGCAAGGATATTGGACATGCTGATGCACCGAGTCATTGCCCACTGCCTTGCCACAAGGAGGACTTTGAACCTGAAACACACACCTTTTTCCTAGAAACTGTTGCCAAGCTTCCAGTTCATGCTGCTGAAATTGCCAGAGAGACTGCCAAAGACACTGTGTTGGCTCCTGTTATAGGCTGGATTAAGAAAGGATGGCCTCATCAAGATCTACCTCACCTTGCCCAACCTTTTAAGTCCAGGCAAACTGAATTATCTGTATTAAGATGTATTTTGTGGGGTAACAGGGTGGTTATTCCTGCAAAACTGCAAAGAGAGGTTTTGGAAATGTTACATGAGGGTCATCCTGGTATTGTAAGGATGAAGGGATTGGCCAGGAGTTATGTATGGTGGCCAGGTATTGACAAAATGGTTGAAAACTGGGTTGCATCTTGTCCCAATTGCCAGGTAGTCAGGCCTGCCCCACCCCACGGCCCCCCACAAGAATGGGAATGTCTAGGGGCCCATGGTCTAGGATCCACATTGATTTCGCAGGTCCTACTAGAGGGCACACTTTTCCTATTATAGTAGATGCATATTCCAAATGGCTAGAGGTGTTTCCCATGACATCCACCACAACTGATGCTGTCATCAAGCAGCTCAGAAAACTGTTTGTAACCCACGAGTTACCTGATGTTCTTGTCTCTGACAATGGCCCTCAATCTACATCTAACATTTTTGAATCCTATCTAGCACAACAGGGTATCAGACATGCCCTTACTGCCCCTGGGCATCCTTCGGCTAACGGCCGGGCTGAACGCATGGTACGCTTCACCAAAGAGAAGCTTCAGCAACTGGGTCCTGGGGACATCACTGAGAAGGTTGAAAAACTTCTTAGTGTCCAGCACATCACTCCTAGCCCATCTAATAACTTATCCCCAGCAGAGTTGTTGATGGGTAGGAAACTTAGGTCTTCCTTTGACCGCCTTCATCCCACTTACGCACCCAACGCACCACTGGATTCCACTTCCAATGTTCGTACATTCAGTGTGGGTGATTCTGTGTACGCTAAGAACCTTATAGGTGAACTTTTGTGGATTTCTGCTGAAATAACTCAGATCACAGGCCCTCGTTCTTACAGGGTGCAAACAGAGGATGGACTCCTCTGGAGCAGGCACATTGACCAACTTAGATCCAGGTTCCCTCAGGAACATCGACCCTGTCTCTCTCTGGGTCCCTCACCTGATGTCTCTTCTAGGGGGGAAGGGGGGGAACAGGAGGAAAATCAGCAAACAAGAATCAACCCCATGTGTAACGAGCCATTGCGACAGGAACCATCCCAACCTGTCACAATGCCAAGATCCATCCTTAGAAGTGGAAGATTGCACATCACTACCTGACTTGGGTGCTGACATTGGAATGGAGATGGGTTGGGAGGAGAGACCAGATTCTGACAGTTTAACAGGGTCTCCTTTCACAGGAAGTCCCAGCAGGGAAATGTCAGCAGACACATTTCCTTTCTCACTGGGTGAGAACGTTAAAACTTCTGAACCACGAAGGCCTCAACATACACGTAAGAGCCCCACCTATTTAAAAGAATACATTAGATAGGTTGGGGTTTGGTATGGACTGAACCTAGTGGGGAGGGGTGTTATGTATGTAGGTTTGAATGTTATTGGTTTATTTGAACTGTTCTTGTAAAATGTCAAATGGTATTGGTTTGAATAGTGCGGGAAGAAACCCTGCACTCCCATTGGCTAGCAACTACGGCTGCTGGCTATAAGAAGCAGCTGTAGCCCAGCCAAGTCGGGTCCATTCGAGCTGTAGTCACTTAATAAACTTTTCACTGAAGCTCTTCGTGTCTGACTCTTCATTTAAACTTAACACATTTTATCCCTTAAAATCTCTCTCTCCTCTCCTCAGGTAAATAATGGCTCAATTCATTTTGGAAGTTCAAGTTCTTCACCTGCCGTGACAAACGTGGCCAGCTTCTAATCAAACGGAGTCACACAGCTTTCTGAATGGACATTTTGAGCACAGATTACTGCATCTATGGTCAAAAGTGCAGCCAAAAGTGGGATGGGGCAGATCAATGGGCTGCAACAGGAGTGGAATTTTCTAAAGTTAACTGATGCTTTCTTTCTACCACCACTGAATACAAGAGGGTCCAAGTAAACCTGCCCAACCTAACAACACCCATTCTATTTTATTGTCAATGTCTATCACACTTCGTGCATTAGCCCTCCCATATGAACTCGGCCATACTAAGATTGGCTTTTTTTTGAGTACTATTTGTTGATCATTAAAGGCTCGTGTTATCCGTAATGACATGCATCCTCTTTGTTTCCTCTGTGTAGTGGTTGCAGTTTGTCCTTTGGCAAGCGGTGGTCAAACACGTGAAGCAAACCCCCTGAACCAAATTCTGTTTTGGGACCAAGGTAATTTTGCCCACAGGAACATCTGCAGCGTCTCGTTCGCACCCTTTGTTCCAGGTAACAAGCGGTGTGCCTGCTATTGCTTCCTTTCAGGTGCCACAATGGGGTTTTATTCACTATCTTTTAGACCACTTCCCATCGCCACTTCATCTCTGCCTTTCTCCTAATTTATAGCATCAGGACGTGTCTCTGCAGTTTTCTTTTCCCAGAATAGCACTGGCTTGGCCATTTGTCACACCGAAGCCTCTACGCAGTGTGGCCTTTCAGCTGTGAACGGGCTACATTGTTTTGCCTGACATAATGAGGCCAGGGACTCATCACTGGGCTCTGCCTGCTTGGAACATTCCATAAAAGAACGAGATGAGAGCATAGAAGCAGCCAGGCCCTACTTTTATTAAGTTTTGGCTAATCAGATGCTTGATGATGTTAAGGACGGCCATAATAAAATTTGCAGCTGTGCTTTTAAATCACTAACCCCAAGATCTAGGAATTAACCTTATAGTAGTAATAGTAGTAGTAGGGAGGAGGAGTGGGAGGAGGAGGAGGAGGAGGAGGAGGAGGAAGAGGAGAGAAGAGAAGAGGGAAGAGGAGGAGGAGGGAGGAGGAGAAGAAGGAAGAGGAGGGAGGAGGAAGAGAAGGAGGAGGAAGAGGGAGGAGGACCTACAACCAAATTTATTATTGTTGTTGTTGTTGTTATTGTTGTTGTTAAGTTTGCATGAAGAGACAGACATGGAGTGCTTCAAGCTCTTAGTTTATTGGACTTGAGCCCTCTCACTAACGGGCGGCGGTTTGCGATCGTCCGTGACTGCAGCCCGGCTCTTTCATCTGAGAGCCCTGATCCTTACGGTTCGGGGCTGAAGCTGCCTCGTAGGGGCGGTGGAGAAAGGGAAAGCTGCCAGACAGAGTGAGGGGAGCCGCATCTCCCCCCTCTGAGTCTGGTCTTTTCCCTCCGAAGATGACAAGAAGCGGTGGTCAATATGGCCACCTTGAAGAGAAGGTCTCAACTGGATTAAGATTTGTGCAGGAGGAAAGAAAGAAGTTGACAGCAGAAGAATCGGGAGTATTGGAAGGTAAAATCAACAAAGGTACCCCGGGACTAAGATAAAAATGAGATTTTTTTTAAAAAAAGAAAAGAAGCGGCGCAAGTATCAAGTGAAGGAAAAAATAGTAAAATATTTTTGACAGCTATAAGGGGCTTCGAACCGGGAAAGGTCGAAGCCGGCATAAGAATTTAAGTTGGAGGCTTGAAAAACCCTGAATATTAAAACAAAAGGAAAGGGAGAAGATTCTGTGTGACAGAAAGTGCCACTCAGTGGATAAAAACTGGAATTTAAAGAAGAAGGAAAATATCTTGTTCCTTTGTGGATTGGAATTGTTACAATTCTAAACAAATATTGAAACAAAAAAGCAAGAACTACAGAAAGTGAAAGTTTGAACTTAAATAAAAGACAGACTGCTGGACTAGCTGGTGACATTGATACAGACTCTGGGAGTGGGTTGAGATTTTAAAAAAAAATTTAAAGAAGAAGAAATAAGGAAAATAAAAACTTTTGTGGCCATACAAGGAATTAAAAATGGAATCTAAAAGCATAAAAGAACTACTACAGGAAGTGACTGAACTAATTTGGCTTGTTGTAGAAGACATGGAAATGGCGAATAAAGAACAAGAAGAAGGAATCCTGGAATGGGAGGGGCCGGCACAAGGGAAAGCCATCTTAAAGAGACAACTAACACAAAGATAACTACAAATAAAAGGGAAAGGAAGGGTGGTCCAAAAAATGAAACCTAAGAAAGCAATTAAAAAGGGGAACATTAATGGAATTAGACAAGGTAGAAAGGCCCAGAAGAAAAGAGAGCAGAAAGGTAATGAGAGAGAGAGGGATTCAAATTGGATGGAGAAGGGATATAGCAGAAAGAGGAGGAGGGGAACAAGAAGCAGGAGCAGAAGATAGAGAAATATAGGAATTATATAATGAAGAAAGAAACTTGTTTACATAGAGATAATGGCTAAGGTATTAAGAAGGGGGTTCTGCATGGAGAAGATGGGTAATAAGAATATACCAGAATTATTAAAATATAAAACAATAGAGGGGCTACTGACAATAATCTTTTTTTTTTAGATGAAGGTACACTCTCACTTTTTACTTATAAAAAAAGGTAAATGTTGATTAGATAAATTGAATTAATTGAAATAATTCTTGAAGATGTTTAAAAATGAGACTTGTCAGTAACCAAGGTTAATTATTTTTACTATTACTTTGAAATTATAAATAAACTTTAAATTGGGGGGATATGTGTTGCAGAACCCGACTGAAAAGATATATAATATTATGTAGCTTTTCTTCTCTTCTTTTTTCTTATTCTATCTTTTGCCTCAAAGGGAATGATTATTATAATGTTATTATGTTAATCACTGAGGTGACACTTTCAAAGTAGTAAAAGGGGTAAGTCTAGGTTTTTTTAAATTCTTTTTGTGTTAAAGCTTGTATTGATTTAGAATTATGGAAAGAATATGTGATGAAACGGCAAATCTGACGGATAAAAGAAATATGTAAATGATAAAAGCATTAATAATGTGAAGATAGTTTAAGGATAGATATGGATAAACTTTATTCTTTATATGATGAGCAAACATATTGTTATTTTTAAAAGAAATATAAATGCTTAACAACTATTTATAATAATTTGAAATGAAATGGGGTTATATAGACTGAGATTAAGATCCGAGACTAGGACTAATTTGTTTGGCTCTTTGTTTGCAAAAAATGGAATGGAAGTAAAAATGGGATAAAATATGAAGTTAAATGTTAAAAATACTATAAAACTATTGTCATATTTGCATGTAAAAGTGATGACCCGGAAATATGCTATCTACTGAAAAGAGACTTATTTAAATTGTTAAAAACTGAATAAAACTTGTTTGGAAAAAAAAAGCTCTTAGTTTATTAGTGACTACAGCTCAGAACAGACCCAATTTGGCTGGGCTGCAGCTGCTACTTATAGCCAGCAGCCGCAGTTGCCAGCCAATCAGAGTGCAGGGTTTTCCGACTTTTAAACCAATCATTTCCAACATTTTACAAGAACAGTTCAAACTAAACCAATGACTTCAAACCTACATACATAACACCCCTCTCCACTAGGTTCAGTCCATACTCAAACCCCAACCTATCTAATGTATTCTTTTAAATAGGTGGGGCTCTTACGCGTTGAGACCTACGTGGTTCAGATGTTTTAAGGTTCTCACCTTGTGAGAGAGGAAATGTGTCTGCTGACATTTCCTTACTTGGACTTGTAGTAATGGTAGAACCTGTTTGGTTACTACAACCTGGTCTCTCCTCCCAATCCATCTCCAACCCAATGTCAGCACCTAAATCAGGTAATGATGTGCAATCTTCCATTTGTGAAAATGGTTGTTGGTATTGTGACAGGTTTTGGGATGGTTCCTGTCGTGTTAGCTCGTTACACATGGGGTTGATTCTTACTTGCTGATTACTCTCATAATCCTCCCTTCCCCTAGAAGAGGCAGTAGGTATGGGAACCAGAGAGGAGCAAAAGCGATGCTCCTGAGGCAATCTGGATTTTAACTGATCAATGTGCCTGCTCCAGAGGACACCATCCTCTGCTTGTACCCTGTAAGACCTGGGGCCTGTGATTTGGGTTATCTCAGCAGGAATCCATAATGGTTCACCTATGAGGTTCTTTGCATAAACAGAATCACCCACAGTGAAAGTGCGAATTTTACTAGTGGAATCTAGTGGTGCGTTGGGTGCGTAAGTGGGATGGAGGTGGTCAAGGGGAGACCTGAGTTTCCTACCCATCAACAATTCAGCTGGGGTTAAATTAGTTGAGGGGTTGGGAGTGATATGCTGAACACTGAGAAGTTTTTCAACTCTCTCAGTGATATTTCTGTTTGTACCAGCATCCCACCATAAGCCACTGTGGTGGGAGAGCAGCGGCTTGGCCATTTTAATCTTGGCCCTAGCAACGGTGAGAGAGCTGCTTGTTGGTGGGGTTGTTTGGTTTGGTTTTGAATGCCTGGTCCTTTATGCGTGTTTCCACCTATGCAATTTGTAACACCGAACTGACTGTTTTGCCCTCTTTCCCCCTTGAAATGGGATATCTGATGCCAGCCTACTCATTGCCAGAGTTACGGGCCCTCCAGACTGTTCCCCTGTCTTTGGAGTGGCCCTTTGGGTTATTGAGAGCCTACCTCAATGACGGATCTTGGGATCCGGAGAGGTGGCATGGCGTGACTAGGGGGCCAAATTTTAAATTTGGGATAAAGGGGAAGCTTTTAAATTTTCTAATTCATTGTTTTAAGGGGTTAGGGAAGGGGGTAGGGGATCAAATTGCAGGTTTATACTGTCCTTCCAGGCCAGCTTTTGGTCTCGGCACAGAGGGGTCGGGTGGGGGGCCCCCGGGGTCTGGCGGGGAGAGGACAGGGTTGACCATCTCCAGGGTGATTGGTTATGGCAGGGGGGGATGGGACAGGGGGCCAAATTATGTGACGGGAGCGTGCCCCCGATGTTTACGTGCAGTGGCACGCTCCGACCCCCAGGTCGCTTCCTGCTCCCCGGGGTCTTGGGAGATGTGGTCTCTGGGCTCAGGCTGGTATATTTGAATGCCAGGTCCGTAGCCAATAAGTCATCCCTCCTCTGTGAGCTCATGGAGGAGGAGGCTGCAGACCTGACATGCATTACGGAAACCTGGTTGGGCCCGGAGGGGGGTGTCCCTCTGTGTGATTTATGCCCTCCAGGTTTCCGTGTGCTGTTCCAGTCTTGGGCCCAGGGAAGGGGCGGAGGGGTAGCCATAATTGTTAGAGAGACCTTGTTTCCAAGGGAGGTCACTGTCCCGCAGATAGGCGGGTGTGAGGCCCTCCTCGTGAGATTGGGCCCTGGTGGTCAGTTGGGTTTGCTGCTAACGTACCTGTCCCCCAGCTGCGTAGCGGCAGCCCTGCCTGAGCTGGTCAACGTCCTCTCGGAGGTGGCGGTGGAATTCCCCAGGCTTATAGTTCTGGGGGACTTTAACCTGCCGTCTCTGGGAGGGGCGTCGGGTTTGGCTCAGGAGTTCATGGCATCCATGGCAGCCATGAACCTGACCCAGGTGATTCATGGGCCCACTCATGAGGGGGGGAACATGCTTGACCTGGTTTTTGTCTCGGGGCAGTGGTGTAGTGATCTGGGGGAGGGTTCTCCATTTACCCTCCCTTTATCGTGGACGGATCACTATCTCCTGTGGCTGGTCTTTCAATTGGCTGTCCCTCGCTGCTGGGATGAGGAGCCAATATGATGGTTCTGCCCCAGATGCCTAATGGACCCGGAGAGGTTTCAGACGGCGCTGGGGTTCTTGCCCGCCTCCCTCGACCACAGCTCGGCCAAGACGCTGACGGCCGCCTGGCAACAGGCGGCGTCAGAGGTGTTCGACCGGGTTGTCCCCTTGTGGCCTCTTCCCCGCCATAGACCCCGATGGGCTCCCTAGTTCTCCGAGGAGCTCCAGGGGATGAAACGGCGGAGAAGATGCCTGGAGAGCAGGTGGAGGGCTAGCCGCTCCAAATTCGACCGTGTCCAGTTGCGAGCCTATATTAGGACCTATCTGGAAGTGATCAGGGCGGCGAGGCGTGTTTACTTCTCCGCTCTGATTACGTCCGCCGATGATCGTCCTGCGGCCCTGTTTCGGGTGACCCGCTCCCTCCTTCAATTGAGGGGGTGGATGACCCTTTGCAGGGCAGAGCAGAGGAATTTAGCCTACATCTGGCAGATAAGATTGCTCGAATTCATGCCGGTTTGGACTCTGATTGGCAGTGGTCCAATGATGGGGTGGCGACGGGTCTGGTGGATTCTATCTGGGTTGAGTTTGACCTGGTCTCCCTTGATGAGGTGGACAGGATTATGCGGAGGCTGTCTTCCACCACGTGTTTATTGGACCCGTGTCCCTCCTGGTTGGTGTAGGCCTCCAGGGAGGTTACACGCGGCTGGCTCCAGGCAATTGTTAACGCCTCCTTGAGTGAGGGAGTCTTTCCCGCCTCCTTGAAAAAGGCGGTGGTGAGGCCCCTCCTCAAGAAGCCTGCCTTGGACCCGGCCGTTTTGAACAACTATCGTCCAGTCTCCAACCTTCGCTTTTTAGCGAAGGTTGTTGAGAGTGTGGTGGTTCAGCAGCTTCCCTTGTTCCTGGAGGAAGCTGATTATTTAGACCCATATCAATCAGGCTTCAGGGCAGCACAGAGACAGCATTGGTCGCACTGATGGATGATCTCTGGAGGGCTCAGGACAGGGGTTTTTCCTCTGTCCTAGTCCCGTTAGATCTCTCAGCGGCTTTCGATACCATCGACCATGGTATCCTTCTGCAGCGGCTCAGAGGACTGGGGGTGGGGGGCACTGTTTTGCGGTGGTTCTCCTCCTTACTCTCGGGCCGCTCGCAGTCGGTGTTGGCTGGGGGGCAGAGGTCGGCCCCGGAGGCCCCTCACTTGTGGGGTGCCCCAGGGGTCCGTTCTCTCACCTCTCCTGTTTAATATCTACATGAAACCTCTGGGCGAGATCATCCGAGGTTTTGGGGTGAGGTATCATCAGTATGCTGATGATACCCAGCTTTATATCTCCACCCCAGACCAGATCAGTGATGCTCTCTCCATGATGTCCCGGTGTCTGGAGGTGGTACGGGTCTGGATGGGGAGTAATAGGCTTCAGCTCAACCTCACCAAGAGTGAGTGGCTGTTCTTACCGGCATCTCGGTCTTTACTGGATGTACCATATTTGGTCATGGGGGGAGAGGTATTGCCCCCCGTGGATAGGGCGAGGAACCTGGGCGTCCTCCTGGATTCACAGCTCGGTTTGGAGGAGCATGTGGGAGCTGTGGCCAGGGGGGCTTTTGCCCAGGTTCGGCTGGTTCACCAGCTCCGCCCTTATTTGGACCGAGATGCCCTTCAAACGGTTACTCATGCGCTCGTCACCTCTAGGATCAACTACTGCAATGCTCTTTACATGGGGCTCCCCTTGCGGACGACCCAGAAGTTACAACTGGTGCAGAATGCCGCGCTGGCTGTGATGGGGGTATCCCGATATTCCCATGTTACACCCCTCCTGCGCAGCTTGCATTGGTTGCCGGTCACCTCTCGGGTCGCCTTCAAGGTGTTAGTAACAACCTATAAAGCCTTTAATGGCTTGGGTCCAGGGTACTTGCGGGAACGCCTCCTGCCAGCATCACTTTCTGATCGCCCTGTTCGCTCTCATATGAGGGGCCTCCTTGGGGTGCCGTCGGTCAGGCATTGTTGGCTGGCAGTTCCCAGGGCTAGGGCCTTCTCCGTGGGAGCGCCTGCCCTTTGGAATCAGCTCCCCGTGGATCTCCGTTTGGCCCCCGACCTCCGCTCCTTCCGCCAAGACCTGAAGACTTGGTTGTTTCAACAGGCCGGCCTGGAATGACCTGAGGGGGTTGAGGGTTTTAATTTTTACTTTTAATTGTATTCGGCTTGTTTATTTGTTTAATTCTCTTTTTATTGTAAATTTGTTCAGTTTTAATGTTTGCCGCCCTGAGTCCTTAGGGTGTAGGGCAGCATACAAGTCAAATACATTATTATTATTATTATGAATTATATCCCCTGGACCCAATTGCTGAAGTTTTTCCTTGGTAAATCGTACCATATGTTCAGCCCGGCCGTTAGCCGAAGGATGCCCAGGGGCTGTCAGGGCATGTCTGATATCCTGTTGTGCTAGATATGATTCAAAAAGGTTGGATGTCAATTTATTTATTTATCTATTTATTTATTTATTTATTTTTTGGACTTGTATGCCGCCCCATCTCTGAAGACTCGGGGCAGCGCACAACTAAAAACAACAACAATAAATACTTAAAAAGAAATTAAACTAATTTCACAAGCCCCAAAATACAAAAACTAAAATTTATAGTGGTTAAAATAATTAAGAAACCCATCCCCCACCCCAAGGAGGGGTCACAGTCCGGATTGGTCAAACAACCAGGTCTTCAAATCATGGTGGAAGGTGCGGAGGTCAGGGGCCAGGGGCCCCAGGGGCAGTTGGTTCCAGAGGTCAGGGGCTGCGACAGAATAGGCTCGTCACCGGGGGACCGCCAGCTGACATTGGCTTGCCGACGGGACCCCGAGGAGTCCTTGCCTATGTGTGACAGGGCGGCACTCGATATTGAAATTGAGGGCCATTGTCAGAAACAAGCACATCAGGTAACCCGTGAGTTACAGAAAGCTTTTTAAGCTGTTTGATGACAGCTTCAGTTGTGGTGGATGCCATAGGGATAACCTCCAGCCATTTGGAATATGCATCAACTATAATAAGGAAAGTGTGCCCTCTGGTAGGGCCAGCAAAATCAATGCGAATCCTGGACCATGGGCCCCTAGGACATTCCCATTCCTGTGTGGGGGAGAGGTGGGGCAGGCCTGACTACCTGACAGTTGGGACAAGATGCAACCCAGTTTTCAACCATTTTGTCAATACCTGGCCACCATACATAACTCCTGGCCAATCCCTTCATTCTGACAATTCCTGGATGACCCTCATGTAACATTTCCAAAACCTCTTTTTGTAGTTTTGCAGGAATAACCACCCTGTTACCCCACAAAATGCATCCTCTTAATACAGATAATTCAGTTTGCCTGGATTTAAAAGGTTGGGCAAGTTGAGGTAGATCTTGAAGTGGCCAACCTTTCTTAATCCAGCCTATGACAGGAGCCAATAAAGTGTCTTTGGCAGTCTCTCTGGCAATTTGAGCAGCATGTACTGGAAGTTTGGCAACAGTTTCTAGAAAAAAGGTGTGCCCCTCAAGTTCAATGTCCTCAGTGTGAAACGGAAGTGGGCAGCGACTCAAAGCATTTGCATGCCCAATGTCTTTACCAGGTCTGTGGATCAGTTTGTATGAATAAGCAGCAAGAAATTCAGCCCATCTCAGCATTCTTGGTGACAGGATCGTGGGCGTTGGTTTGTCCCCTGCCACAATGCCTAAAAGAGGTTTGTGATCTGTGACAACAGTAAATGTTCTCCCATATAAATACTCATGGAATTTTTTGACAGCTGCTACAATCGCCAAGGCTTCCTTGTCCAGTTGGCTGTAGTTCCTCTCTGCTTTAGTCAAGGTGCCAGAGTAAAATGCAATAGGGGCTTCCCTCCCACTGGGAAGCATGTGGCTCAAACCCCCCCACTCCAAAAGGGGAGGCATCACAAGTCAGAAGAACAGGAAAGTTCTCAGAGAACTGTATCAGCACAGCATCAGACGTGATTAGTCTCTTGATATTGTTAAATGCAGCTTGTTCCTTCCTCCCCAGACCCAAGCAGATTTTTGTCCAGCAATCTGTGTAGGGGTTCAGCAATGGTTGCCTTCTGAGGTAGAAACATATGATAGAAGTTAATGAGTCCCAAGAATGCTTGCAAATCTGTTTTGCATTTTGGCCTGGGGGCTTCTTTGATTGCCTGAACCTTTGCCTCTGTGGGGTGGATGCCATGTTTATCAATCATGTAACCCAAGAATTCCACTTTATCTGTTCTAAGTGTGCATTTTTTCTTTGACTTTTAACCTTGCTTTTTAATCTAGTTAAGACTTCCCTGAGTCTCTCAAGTGTAATTGAGTGTCATTTTCAGCAGAAATTAAAACATCATCAAAATAGGGCACCACCCTGGCAACCCTTGTAACATTCTTTCCATAAGGCTTTGGAAGATGCCTGGTGCCACGCTTACTCCAAATTGCAATCTTTTGCATTTGAAGGCACCTCTATGGGTCACAATGGTTTGCTTCAGCAGTGGCATCATCAACTGTTAATTGTTGATATGCCTGTGCCAGGTCCAACTTGGCAAAACTGTGCCCCTCCAAGAGAGTGTAATAAATGATGCACTACTGGAACTGGATATGCACTCTGTTGTAGCGCATGGTTCAATGTCCCCTTGTAGTCTCTGCAGATTCTCACATACCCATCAGCCTTGACTGGTGTGACTATGGGTGTCTCCCACCTAGAGTGATCAGTGGGCTCTAAAACCCCTTGGGCTATTAGTTTATCTAATTGTGCATCAATTTTTTCCTTTAAGTCAAATGGGACCCTTCTGGGTTTTAAACGGATTGGTTGTACCTTGGGATCTAGGTTAAATGTGATGGGCGTCCCCAAGTACTTACCTAATCCGTCGCTGAAGATCTCTGGAAACTCAGACTTCCCACTCAGTGTTGCTCACGTGATTGATGCCAGTCACCTCGATGCCCAATGGGTTGAACCACTCAAGGCCCAGCAGACTTGGGCGGTCCTTGTCCATGATGGTCAGTGGTAGGTGTTTGGTGTGGCCCTTGAATTTCACGTTGAATTCTCTTGTTCCAACTACTGGAATCTTGTTCCCTTGATAGTCTTTAAGAGTCAATGCTTGCTTCTTGAAGTGCTTCTTCTGGATGTTGGGAAGAAGTCTGTGAATAGTGTCCCATGACACCATAGATAGGTATGAGCCTGAGTCCACTTCCATTTGGCAAGGCCTTCCTTCAATAAGTACCTTGACATGCACTTTTCTGCTTCTTAAAGGTGATGAATGACCAATAGTTACTGTTTGATGAGTTTCATTCTTCCCATTTGCTTCTGTGCTGCACCCCATTTTCTCACTGAGATTGTTGGGCCTGAATGCTTTGTCTTTGCTTGTAGCAAACTTTCTTCTGTTGGGTGGAGTTCTGGATGATTTGCAGACTCTTGCTAGGTGTCCTCTTTATCACAACGGAGGCAAATGGTGTCTAAAACTTGCATTCAGTGTGGGGTGGCTTCCCCACAACCTCTGCAGTAGAAATCTTGCCTCTTTCTTCAGGTCTTTCTTTTTCCTCTCCATTCTGAGTCTGTAAATTCCTTCCTCCACCTCACTACAGTCTGACTCAGAATCTATTTGCTCACAATGAGTTGTTGTGGACTTTTCCACATCAGGATGGCTTGTGGCCTTGTTGATTTCTTCATGGCTGCTGCTGAGGACTTGGTAGCTTCTGCTGAAGAGGCCTCTTCTATTGCTTCCTTCAGAGTGATCTTAGGTTTCAGTAATAACTTGCTCTGTAGCACCTTGTCTTTAAGGCCCAGAACAAACCGATCATGCATGGCCTCTTCTAAATTGTTAAATTCGCATGCACCCCAATGTCTCTTAAAATTGCCATGAAGTCGTTTACGTTTTTGCTTTCCGCTTGATCACGACGGTAAAACTCGTATCTCTTAATGAGGCACGATACTTGTGGTGCGAATGGGCTCTTAACAGTTTTCTAAGTCAGGCCAGTCCATTACCTTCACGTCTGCAGCTCCCGCCAATGCCTTCGCCATCTTGAAAACTGCTGGACCGTGCGGAGAAAGACCGCCTCTTCCGCTCGAAATGTCGGCAAGATCGCTTCCCTCCAGATACATTTGGAAACGATCTGCATATGACTCCCAGTCTTCTGCCATCGGATCGAACGGGCTGGGGGTGTTCAGTGCAGCCATCTCGCTCTCCTTCTGTTCCACGCTTGCTTCTTCTTCAGGGGAATCCCACCCTCATCGCCAGTGTTAAGTTTACATGAAGAGATAGACGCGGAGTGCTTCAAGCTCTTAGTTTATTAGTGACTACAGCTCAGAACGACCCACGGTTGGGCTGCGCTGCTACTTATAGCCAGCCGCAGTTGCCAGCCAATCAGAGTGCAGGGTTTTCCCACACTTTTTAAACCAATCATTTCCAACATTTTACAAGAACAGTTCAAACTAAACCAATGACTTCAAACCTGCATACATAACAATTATTATTATTATTGTTATTAAAATTTATTTTCCACCCATATTGCTGTGGAGCTAGTCTGCCTACAATTAAATGGGGAAAAATGATAAAAATGTAAAAATAACAACAGTAGAGGAATAATAATAATAATAATAATAATAATAATAATAATAATCAACAGTGGAAGTACAATAATCTGAAATTAAAAAGATAAGCACAGTAGTAGCAGGAGGTGCAATGTGGTCAGCTAGTTAGTCCAGCAGCCACCACCAGTGATGTAATCCCCTATTGCATCATCCGGCCAACTGGCAGAGCCAGGCCCTTGTGGAAGAATAGGAGAGTGGGGGGCAAACCTCACCCAGGAAGGGTGAGGGAGGGGGCAGGATGTTCCAGAAAGCTAGAGCTACAGCAGAGAAGGCTCTTCTCCTGGATCCCATCAGTTGGAGTTCCTTGACCAATGGCGCTTTTCCAAATAGGCCACTGGACTTTCTTGTTTGTTTTTTCTCTTGATGACATTTTGCTTCTCATCCAAGAAACTACTTCAGTTCAGAACTGAAGAAGCTTCTTGGATGAGAAGCAATACATTTTCAAGGGGAAAAAAACCTAAGAAGGTCCAGTTGCCTTTTGGAAAAGCACCTCTGGGACAACCATGACCTGGAAGATTGAGAATCTCCATGGACTTTGACAGATGGGATCTTCAGCAGGCCTCCTCTGCTGGCATGAGTAGGCTGGGCTTGTCTGAGTGGGACGAGGTGGTTCATCAAATAGACTGGCCTTACGTCATGGAAGTCTTTAAAGGGCATAACCCTTACCATGAACTGCACCCGGAAGCAAACTAGCATCCAGGGCAGCTCGCAAAGCAGTAATATAATGTTTATTCAATAATCATATCCTCTCCTGTCTCCCCTTCCCTCCTGGCCTGGTCAAGATTCTTTCAGCTTTAGGGGCATTTTTCCCCTTTGCTTACTGATTTTTAACATTTCTTCATGCTGAGTCCATGGAATTCTTTACTTGTAAAAATAAAGTAGGTACTTTTTTTTCTTCCTCCCAGTGTTTTTCTGTTCATTTTCTGTAAAAATTGTGGAGGAAAGAAAAATCTTGGAGATGACTGATGGGGCTTGCCCTGTCTTTAACTTTAAAAAAAAGCCCTTTGAGCTCGTCTCTTCATAGCAATCCAGGCGCTGTCTCCATTTAACAGCTGCTTCTTTTTAGAAAAGTTGCCTTATCATGAACCATTATGTGCAGAGGTGGGATTCAACCAGTGTTACTACCGGTTCGGTGACTACGTTTTGCGCGCATGTGTAAAAAACCTGAAGCTGTGCCGCCCGGACAGCTGAAAAGCACTGCATGTGGATGTGCAGCATTTGAAAAGCCACTTTTTTCCTGCTTTTTCTACCTCAGCTGTGCTGCGCAAAGCAGCTGAAGTTGAAAAAGCAGGAAATAAAGGACAGGTAAGAGCCCGGGTGGGCAGGTGGGCCAAACAGCAGCAAACACAGAACCGGTTTGGTGTCTGCTGCTCTTCAGAGCTACCGGTTCTATAGAGCCGGGCAGGACCGGTAGCATCCCACCCCTGATTATGTGATCATCAGAGTTGTCCATTTCTCGGTTAGTGTGGTTGAGTTTTCGGATCCAGCACATTTCTGAAATTTAATTTTTTGTAAGTTTGAGGAAAAAAAGAAAGAATTGCTGTACGAGTGTGTGAGAGAAAGAGAAACAAAAATATTATTGTTAACCCTGAGGAGTTTTAGTAGGGTGGAGTGAGGGAGGAGTGAACTAGTGCAAGAATACCTGAAATGACTTGAAACTGCCACATCAGGCTTTAAATGAGGTATGTAAAATAATTTCTTAGCCCATCTGTGATTCTTCCCCCCCCCCCGCCCCCATGGAGTAAGAAGATCCACCAGCTGCTTGTTACCTGTGGCTGGTATTCTGCTCAGATTTCCTCTGGGAACATATATCACAAAATGTGACCCTGGAGGAAATCTAGGACAAACTATGATTTAATCAAGAAAACAGCTGCCAACCGAGATAAGGCTTCCATGCTGTTTTGAGTGCACAGGATGGTGACTTTTGCAAATAATGCCCTTGACCACCTTCAAGGTAAGGCAACTTCTCCATCCTGTTCTTGACGTTCTTGTAGGAGCAGGACGTCCCAGATAATCTTAGACAACAGAAATGGGCAACTTTTCAATGCCCGGGAAGTATAGTAGGCTCAATAAAGCAGGGGTGTCAAACTCAAGGCCCATGGGCTGAATTGTCCCATGGCATGTTTAAAACTGGCCCGTGGGGCCAGCCTAGAAATAGCAAAGGACCAGCCCGCTGTTCCTCTGGCAGCCAAAATGGAGCATGCCCAGCCCCTCATGCCTTGTTTTGGCTGGCAGGGTTCTGCAGGAGGCGTCCATCCCATCTCTCCCCCCACCCCCCCGCCAGCCCGTGGAGGAGAACTACAATGCTGATTCGGCCCTTGAAGAAATACAGTTTGACACCCCCTGCGATAAAGCAATGGTAAAAATATTTAGAACCCTGTTTGTCTTGGGGCTTATATACATTTTATTATTTTTCTTACTGCCAAAACTCAGCAGGAAATTAAACTCCCATTTAATAATGCTTTGCAAGTGAGTTTTGGTGACACTGTTTCTAAGAATTTCATATGAGTTTCTTATAAAAGAAGGTTTCTGGACTGCTTTATTTTTTCACCATTATCTTTGTTTCCTCAGAAAATTCATCTGAAATACTTTAAAGCAGTGGTGGGCAATCTTGGAAGGGTTTGATAGACCGAGTTCTGTCCTTCTGGAGAAGCTCAAGAGACCTTCTGGTGATATGAGAGCATGACTGCAAGGGAAATACCTGGTTTTCTTTTCTTTTTTTGAGGCGCTAAATAAGGGAATGGAAATGGGAAACTTCTGGAAAATAAGCCATGCCCATTTTCTTATACTTAATTTATAGGGAAAAAAATGTGGGGGGGAAATGAATCAAAATCAATTCTCTGCATCCCACAACAGTTTCTGACCATTATTTGAGTTTGAGTATTAAAGTGGTGAATCGGAGGCCTTGTTTTATGTGGATGTGATTCTAGGTGATTGATAATCCACTCCGTTATCCAAGTTTGAGTATTGTTCAGGGATACAGATTGCTTCTTAGGAACTCTGGAATTAGAATGACCTCTCTGCTAAGGTTTGAAGTAGATGCCAAACAGCAGAGGTACAATGCAAAGCCGTGTGGACACTGCAAGACGACAGCCTCTGGGTTTGTTCAAATAGGAAGGACCTGAACCATCTCTGAAAAGGGCCTCTAAAACCAAACCTGACCCAGAAGCATGCCATAGTGAATGGGATCAAAAGCCACTGGGAGATCTAGGCCAATCAATAAGTTCTTGATTCCTGCGTACAATTTCTGTTGCAGGTAATCCACCCTGGTTCTTGGCATACCATACCTTGGAAAATCGTCTTACCCAAGAATAGAAGGCTAGAATCTGGTCTGCAATTAGACGTCTTTCTGGTTCTTACAAGGGGTTTTCAATAAAATTCCTATACCTCTTCTTTAAAAAGGGACATTATTTAGCTACTCCTGCAACCACGATCAGCACTGACCTGGCGAATTTAGTTAGTCAAGATAGACAAAATTTGAATAAATCGGTGGTAGGCTTCGTCTTTCTATATCCTTCAGACTTCTAGCCCCCTTCTTGTTACATTCACTGCCAGGAATACAGTTGCAGCTACTGTAAGTCTTAAAAAGGGTGTCACACTTGGAGAGTTTCTCTATTTGTGCTTCATCTCTCTCTATCAGTTTGTTTCATTACACTCAGTTACCCAAGATTTGCTTGAAAACTGCTAGATGGATGAGGCTACTCAGAAATAATAATGTCAACCATCTATACTGTTCCTATGTTTCATCGATTAGCCAGAGTTCACAGGATTGGTCTAGCCAACGAGATGGGATTCTTGTAGAGCCGGGGTGTCAAACTCCAGGCCCGCGGGCCAGATCTGGTCCACAGGGTACTTATATCTAAGACTACCTGGATCCGTACCAATCGGGCTTCCGACCTGGTTACAGCACGGAGACGGCATTGGTCGCACTGATGGATGATCTCGAGGGCCCGACAGGGGTTTTTCCTCTGTCCTGGTCCTATTGGACCTCTCAGCGGCTTTGATACCATCGACCATGGTATCCTTTTATGCCTCCGGGTTGGGGGGGGGCACTGTTCTTCAGTGGTTCTCCTCCACCTCAAGGCCTAACGGTGTTAGTGGAGGGTCTGGCCGACCCGAGGGGCTCTCTTATGGATCCCAGGGGTCGGTCCTTTCCCTCTCTTATTTAATATCTACATGAAACCGCTGGGTGAGATCATCCGTGGTTTTGGGGTGAAATTCCATCAGTACGCTGATGATACTCAGCTGTACTTTTCCACCCTGGCCAGATCAGTGATGCCTCTCCTGATGTCCCGTGTTTGGATGCGTAGGATCTGGATGGTAGGAACATGTCACTCAACCCGCCAAGACTGAGTGGCTTTGCGCCGGCTGCCTCGCCCATCCAGGATTGTTTATCCTGGCCATAGAGGTGTTACCCCTGTGGATAGGGCTGAATCTGGGGTCCTCCTGGATGTACGGCCCGCTGGAGGAGCAGGTAGACTCCGGTTCTACGGTCACTCATGCCCTTGTCACCGAGACTAGACTACTGCAACGCTTCTCTATCTAGGACTGCCCTTGCATACCATCCGAGATTGCAGTTGCAGAATGCGGCCGCTGGGGGTGATGGGAGTTACCGTTCTCTCATGTTACCCCTCGCGGGCCTGCATTGGTTGCCGATTGCGCCCGGGTGAATTCAAGGTTTTAGTTTTGACATTCAAAGTCCTACACATGGGTCCCCAATATCTGAGGGAGCGCTTCTGCCAATATCTAGTGCCGGCCGCCTGTGCGGCTCATAGGCAAGGACTCCTCGGGTCCCATCGGCGAGTCAATGCCGGTTGGTATTTCCCCGACGCGAGCCTTTTCTGTTATGCCCCCACCTCTGGAATCAACTGCCTCTGGAGCTCCGCCTGGCCCCTGATCTGCACCTTCCGCCCGTGAATTAAAAACTTGGTTGTTTGACCAACCGGTTGTGACCCTCCTTGGGGGGAGATGTTTTAACTTATTTTATTGTTGTGTTCTATATTTGGGCTTGTCGGTTTAATGCTTTTTTAAATATTTATTGTTCTATGTTTTTAGCTGTGAGCACTGAGTCTTCGGAGATGGGCGGCATACAAGTTCAAATATAAATAAATAAATAAAAATAAATATCTGGCCTGTGGGGCTGCCCTGGACACAGCAAAGGACTGGCCCACAGTGCCTCTGCTAGTAAAAATGGAGTTCGGGAGGACTGTGTGTGGCCCTCCCGGGCACCGTTTTGGCCACAATGGCCTCCTGCAGCCCTCTGCCAGTGAGCTCCATTTTTGCTGTCAGAGGGCTAGCAAAACAAACTAAAAACAAAATGAAAGGAGAAATCTGAGCATGCTAGAAGGGACAGGAAAGGAAAAAGGGAAAGGGGAAAGACAAAGAAGAAAAGAAGAAGAAGGAAGGAAAACAAAGAAAAAGAAGGAAGGAAGAACAGAAGGAAGGAATGAGAGTGAGGGAGGGTGTGTAGGAAGTCCTGCCTTAGCACTTGGCCACCACAAGTGCCCCCCCTGACATGAGTGATGTCAAGCTGGCCACGCCCCCTGGCCATGCCCCCACCGGTCAAACACAACCCTGATGTGGCCCTCAATGAAATTGGGTTTGACATTCCTGCTGTAGAGTATCATCATGTTCTCTCTCTTTCCACCCTAGTATCCTTCCCTTGCATCCAGAAGTAAAACTTGGGGAACAAATGTTTGGCCAGAAAATGACAGCAATTAGTTTGGCATTCTAAACTGGGACTTTTAAGTCACCTTGATTTCGTTGGTCAGGCAGCTAACATCTATAAGAAAAGGAGACCAATCACTGTTTTTCCATCTGCAACAGCCAGATTGCAGCCTTCTACTATATCTCCTCTGCCAATTACTCCTTGGTGTTTTGTTCATTGGCCTTGCTCTGAGCTGAACCCACTCTAGCTCACAATACCAAGCCATTAAGTTGTATGGAGGTTATCAATCATCCAGGTCATGGCTGTCCCAAAGGTGTTTTTCCAAAAGGCAACTGGACTTTCTTGGGGTTTCCCCCCCCTTGAAAATGTTTCACTTCTCATCCAACAAGCTCATCCAAGAGTTACAACTGAAAGAAGCTTCTTGGGTGAGAAGCAAAATATTTTCAAGGGGGAAAAAACCCAAGTATATCTAGTTGCCTTTTGGAAAAGCACCTTTGGGACTACCAAGCCATAACATATGACAGTACTTCCCCTATTGCAATCCCAGATTTCCTCCAGCATTTGCATATGAAAACAGGTAACTCGACATAAAGGGCACCCCCAAAATCAAACTATTGGATACAATTTCTTCCTTATGTGCCAAAGGAGTAGTTTATACAATCTTTACATGAAGAAACTCCACCTTTTTCAGTTCTGTGGAGAGAGTTGGCAGCTGCAGTTGTTATATTTATTTATTTATGGGATTTTTATGCCGCCCTATCTCCCGAAGGACCCAGGGCGGCTCACAACAATAAAAAACAAAAAATATAAAATTAAAAAAACTATTAAATAAATAAATCCCAATTACAGAATTAAAACCAACAAACAAATTAATAAAAAACCCCATCAGTCCAGGTCAGCCAGTTGCAAAAGCCATGTTTTCAGGTCGTGATGGAAGGATCGAAGGTCAGGAGCCATCCGAAGCTCCAAGGGCAACTGATTCCAAAGGGCAGGTGCACCCACAGAGAAGGCTCACCCCTGGGGGTCGCCAGTCGACACTGTCTGGCCGATGGTACCGTGAGGAGGCCCTGTCTGTGGGACAGGGCCTCTTCACGGAGGCGATGGGAAGTCATTGCTGGCAGTAGGTGCTCCCACAAATACCCCGGACCTAAGCCATGAAGGGCTTTATAGGTGATTACCAGCACCTTGAATCTCACTCAGGGGGCAACTGGCAACCAATGAAGCTCACGCAGGAGGGGTGTAATATGGGAGTATCAGGATACTCCCATCACAACCCGCGCGGCTGCATTTTGTACCAGTTGAAGCCTCTGAGTGGTTCTCAAGGGCAGCCCCATGTAGAGAGCATTGCAGTAGTCTATACGAGAGGTAACGAGCGCATGGGTAACCGTACGCAAGGCATTTCGGTCCAGATAGGGGCGCAACTGGCACACAAGGCAAACCTGAGCAAAATGCCCCCCTGGCCACAGCTCCTACATGATCTTCCAAACTGAGCCGTGCATCCAGGAGGACGCCTAAGTCGCGCTCCCTTTCATATCCGTGTATGGAGCTATGTGGGGCTGCCATCTATAACTTTCCCAGTCTTGCCATAGGTAGATTTACTCATAAAGCATTGCTTGAAAATATTCACTGCATATTTAAATGTAGAAGAGTGGTGCGGTGGCCTAGAGGTGGCGCTCTCGCCTCACAATCAGAAGGCTATGAGTTTGATCCTAAGTAGAGGCAGATATTGCTCTCTCTGGGCCTGATGAGAATATACCTGCTGAATGAAACTCTGCATTGGTGACAAGAAGGGCATCTGGCCAGTAAAAACTCAGCTCCATTCAGTTGCTCAAACTCCATCCCACAAGGGATCATGGGGTCATAACAAGAAGATATATAAATGTAGAGGATTTAAAAATGTTCCTTAAAAATGAGTGTCCAGGGCAAAATGTATGATGACTAAACTTTATCTTGGTTATGATGCAAACCTTATATTTACGCAAAAGTAACTCCCATCAAATGCAACCAGCCTTATCTCAGGGAAGACATGCACAGGATGGCACTGAAATGGCCATTTTTCACTCTCCTGTTTTGATATGGCTATGCTGCCTTGTTATTACTATGAATTGTTGAATGTTTTTATTAGTCCTAAACACAAAATTGTTGGTATGTAAACTCTCAATGTTTGAAGTTTTAAATGAACTATTGCTCACACGACAATGATATATGGTAGTGCACTTTTATTTGTTATATCACTTGTTCTTAAATTGTCTCTTTAAAATGCCTCAAGCACAATGCATTTCATGAGAAATGCAGTTTATTCATGTGTCACTTTTAATGCGGAATATAGATATTACTGGCAAGTCATATAACGTCGCCTTTTTAGTCCTGATGTATGGAGATTTCTTTTCTTTTTAAAAACCCTCCATTTCAGTGTCAGACTGCCTTGTATGATTAGGGGAAAAACGATAAAGCAGCTTTTTAAAGATATTGCAGATCAAATTAGAAACTCCTAACTGCTTAGGTATTTTTATTGTTGAATTAAATAATAACATCACTTATAGTTCCTTAAATGTTCCTTTATGAAATAGAAGTAGTAGTAGTAATACGTTTATTATAGTCAAGAAAGACCTGCATGAGAAATGTTCTTTTGTTTGCTTCATAGTTTTTAATAGATTGGGTTTTAATTGCTTATATTCAAGTATTAATAATGTTCAAAAAAAGAAAGTGTAACATAGGTAAAAGTTCATGTCCAATCATAACAAGAAGACAGAGTGATTAAAATAGTTAGCCCTAGTAGATGAATCTGTGTCTCTTTTCATTGCAGAATATAATGTATAGGGTAGACACCTATACCTGAATGGATATTTACAGAAAAAAACATGCTGAGGAAAAAGGGCTCATTAGGAATAAATGTTTAAACCCAGGGATAAATTACAAGCCAACCCTTGTAACTATAGTCTTTCCTATAGGTATATACTACTGGCCAACCAGCCAAGCAGGGAAACCAGAATCAGAATAAAACTGGAAGTACTTGGGAGATCTTCTAGTCCAGCCCCCTGCTCAAGCAGGAGATCCTATACCATTTCAGTCAAGGGACTGTCCAGTCTTTTCTTAAAAACCTCCAGTGATAAAGCCCTTACAATTTCTGAAGGCCAGCTGTTCCATTGGTTAATTGTCCTCACTGTTAGGAAGTTTCTCCTCAATTGCAGGTTGCTTCTCTCCTTGATTAGTTTCTATTCATTGTTTCTTGTCCTGCCCTCTGGTGCTTTTGAAAATAAATTGACCCCTCCTCTTTGTGGCAGCCCCTCAAATACTGGAATGCTGCTATCATGTCCCCCTAGTCCTTCTTTTCTCTAGACTAGCCAAATCCAAATCCTCCAATAGAACCTTGATTACGCTGACATCAACTGAGAAATAAATTATGTAGCAAGTGGGAGATCAAACAGATTTCCGATGTGCCTGTCTGTCAACTTCGGCATAAAACAGATAGAGGAGAGAAGTAGAGGGACAGATACATTGGACTTAATTCTTACTAATAGGCAGTGGTGCAATTCAACCAGTGTAACAACCGATTTGGTAAAAGCCCATTTTCAGCTCTAATACTTACCTTCTTCTGCAGCCCTGGTGAGTAAAACAGCTGAGGCGCGGCAAAACCGCTCTGACACATGAATCAGCTGTGCTCCAAAACAAGGAAATAAAGCAGAGGAAAGAACAGGGGTGGGTGGGGCCAAATGATCATCGGAACTACCGGTTCACCTGAACTGGTCCAAACTGGTAGAATCCCACCCCTGCTAATAGGGACTAAATGGTTGAAGGAATGGAAGCTCCAGGAACATTGGGGAAGGGTGACCATGTCATACATGAATTCACCGTAATGCAACCACAGATAACTGAAATAAATCAGACTAACATTTTAGACTTTAAGAGAGCTTTATTTTTTTTCCCCTCTGCACACTTTCTTTTTGCATCGTAGTGACCAGAACTAAGAGGGCTGATTTCAACAAACTAAGAAAAAGATAAGGAAGGATTCCATAAAGGGAAATCCTAAAAGGAAAAAAACATAGAAGGGGAACTCATCCAATTTTCAGATGACACCAAGCTGGGAGGGGGAGGAAATTGCTAACACTTTGTAAGATAGACTCAAGATTCAGAAGGCTCTTGACAGACTTGCGCATTGGGCCCTAGCCAAAAAGATGCAGTTTAGTGGTGAGAAAAATAAGATTTTTCCTGCCCCTGATTCCTCCCCAAATGCATAGGTATAAAATAGCCCTTACCTGGCTCAACAGCAGTAACTGTGATAGAGATCTAGATGACCTAGTGGAGCACAACAGAAGTGTGCTGGAGCTGCCAAAAAAGCCAATGCAATCCTAATCTGCATCAACAGAGGGATAGCAACAAGATCATGGGAAATGATAGCACCACTCTATACTGTACTAGTGAGGCCACACTTGGAATATTACATCCAGTTCTGGTCACTATGATACAAAAATAAAGTGTGCAGAGAAAAACAACAAAGATGATAAGGGATCTGGAGGCTAAATCATATGACGAATGGTTGAGGGAGCTAGATATGTCTATAGCTCCTTGAAGAGGAGAATTGGGGCGACAGGATAGGAGTCTTCCAGTACTTGAGGAGCTGTACCACAGAAGAGGGGATTGATTTATTCTCCTAAGCGCTGAGGGCAGGACAAGTAATGGGTGGAAGTTTGTTAAAGAGTGAGCCAACCACTAACTAAGGAGAAATTAATCAGTGGAATAGCTGGCCTCCCAGAGTTGTGGGCGCTCCATTCCTGGAGGTTTTCAAGACTAGATTGGACAGTCATCTGACCAGGATGATATAAAGTCTCCTGGCTTGAGCAGAAGATTAGACTAGAAGAGTCTGAGGTCTCTTCCAACCTTATGAGTCTATGTTCTATAAAAACTGTGAAAGAGGGCCTCCCAAGAGTCCATATTAGGATTAATGCTGTTTCACTTGCTTATACACTATCTGAAGGTAAAATCCGAAGAGTAGCACTGGTATGTTTTTGATGCAACTTAACATATTTAGGATGGCTTAAACAATACTGGAAAGTACAAAATCCAAACTGATTCCTTTGACCAATGTGGGTTATGAGTAATAAATTATGCCTAGTGGGTGAGAAGTAGAAATAAATCTAGTTCCCTATGTAAGTGTGCCAATTCTGCTCAAACCAATTTGCTACCATGAGGTCTTGAGTGCCCATTTGGGTAGCTATAAAAGAGAATTAGACAAATTAATCGAGGCTAATCTGTCGATGGATATAAATCACAATGGCTTTACCTTTTCTTCTGATTCTGTGGCAATATAACATTCATTGCTAATTACCGAGGAATACAAGTGGGAATTGTTACTGTGGTCATACCTGCTGAGGAACTTCAATACACTTTTGCTTGCCCAGCATGGCCTCAGAACATTGGTTGAACTGACCTTTGGCCTGTTCTATTTGCAAATGGTCTTAGTTTCTCAGATCCTTGTGGTTGCAGTCATACAGGTGTCTAGGTGTATCGCACCCTTAGTTCACTGAACCCAGTTTCTCGAGAGACAGAATTGGATGGCCACAGTCTCTGTCCTTTTTCAGGCCTCAAACTCTCACACATACAGTTGCTAGGTGAGGAAAGCAATTTACTCAAGGTTGAGCAGATAACAGCAGACAAGGGAAGACATGTAGAGATAGATACTCCTCAATTTGCTACCATTCATTCAATGACCGTTTCAAATTATGATAGGGCTGAATGAAGGGACAGTTGCAGTGCCATGGTAGTCATGTGGTAAAAATTTGGATGCTTGGCAGTGTGCCCACCCTTATCACCATGGGCATTAACAGATCTGGAGTGTAAGAACATCTGGATGATCATGAGATGGCAGCAAGAATTAGACTTTGTGTCTGTTACCCAGATCTGATAATTTCATGCCCATTTAAATTTGAACATTACTATATTCTATATTTATATTCTATTCTGTATTCCCTTAGAATGATTTAAGTGCTTAGGGAAGAATGGCATGTAAGAGTAAACTGCAAAATGTAAGTTGAAATATATATAAGGTGATTCTGCAGAGATGTAAGGAATAAAAGTGACAGAACAAGAGTAATTTAGTCTGAATAAATTCAATGAGGCTTCTCTTGTCGTTTTTATGTATATATATATGTGTGTGTGTGTGCCTGTATACGTTTGTAGGTATGTATGTACAGGTAGTCCTCGACTTACGACCGCAATCGAGCCCAGAATTTATGTTGCTAAGTGAGAAATTTGTTAAGTGAGTTTTGTCCCACTTTTTTTTCCTGGCTACATTTGTTAAGTGCAGTTGTTAAATTAGTGACACCGTTAAGTGAATCTGGCTTCCCCATTGACTTTGCTTGTCACAAAAGGAGATCACAAGAGGGGATCACAAATATGAATCAGTTGGCAAGCATCTGAATGTAAATCACGTGACGATGGGGTTGCTGTGATGGTCGTAAATGTGAAAAATGATCATAAGTCACTTTTTTCAGTGCTGTTGTAACTCTGAGCATCATTAAACAAACTGTTGTACCGGTATATCCAAGGTTATTTTGCACAATGTTTCCATTGTGATGAATGAAACTACAATTGTGTCCCAAAGTGGATTTCTGTCATCTCTCAAAATATGAATGTACAAGCATGCACTCACTCAAATACACTTACACACTCATACCTTGTGTATTTTCAGGCCCCAACAATCTGTCCCCAACAATCAATTTAACTGTTCGGATTCAGAGTTTTGGCATGCTTACAGTGATCCCAGTGAAATCAGAAAGTGCGCTTTTAATTCCAAGTCTAGTCAGATTAGACATTTTAAAAAGAAAGTAAAGAAACTGCCCAGGAGATCAAAAAACTCATTTAATGCAGGATCTTGGTTCTCCAGTTGTGAACCAAATGCCTCCAAGAAGCCCTCAAGGAGAAAGTAAAAAGCATTTTATGGCTGCAGGTTTTCTAAATGTATTACTGTATGCTTATTGGGGAACTAAAGGCAACTTACTGTCAACTGAAGTCTTATGAAAGAGGCCAGAATTCATGTTAAAAAACATATATGTCTAAATATAGATAGCCTTTCTTGGGCCTCTTTTAAAACAGTGTGCATATCTCCACAGAAATCAGACCCAGTGAATGGAACTTAAAGGAGTGACCTTTCTGCAGAGTTGAAAAAGACTTCCAAAGACTTCAGACTTTCATTCTTAAGTACTACAAGGAAACTGTGCCAAGAACTGACTTGGAAGATGGATCCATCTGTTAAGCACTTTATCAACACCCGGAAAAGTTCTACCATAATATATTGAATCACAGAAATGTTACAGAATTTTGCTTTGCAGGGGTCCCATGTTTTTAGAGATGCTCAGGAGATACAGGGTGTGATTAACCTCTGTTATCTTGTCTACTGTGGAAGGCAAAATCACAGAACTGCAACTCACTTGTTTCGATCATGTCATGCAGGGGAAATCACTGGAGAAAGCACTTGTGTTTGGAAGAGTTAGTGGTAAAAGGAAACCAGGCCGCCAAAGAACATGGTGGCTGCATACCATTGAAGTGAAGCTGGCATCAACCAGAGCATTGAACAACTCAAAAAAGTAGCGGTAGGTTAGAAAACATGGAAAGACCTGGCTCACAGAATTGCCCAGTGTTGGATATGACTGAATAGGTATCATCATAAAATAGAAAAGAGTAGAGTAGAACAGAAGAATATAATATAATATAACTTTATTGTCACTTTAAATGTACACTAATCAGCACACATTAAAATGAAATTTCATTGCATTTAGTTCTCAAAGGATAACCATTATGCATATACCCACACACAAACACACACATACTGTACTTCTTGACTCAGAGGGGGAAAAGTGCGAGAAACAAGAAGTCTTAAGCAGAACACTGGAAACAGGATGTACAATGAGACTGTGTCCTCCATTTCTGTGGTAAATATTTCACCAATGCAAGTTTTACACACACACACAGAGGTGAAACTTGCATTGTGTGTATACATATATATGTGTGTCTGTGTAAATATTTCACCAATGCAAGTTTTACACACACACACAGAGGTGAAACTTGCATTGTGTGTATACATATATATGTGTGTCTGTGTGTAACTTGCATACTCTGTGTGTGTGTGTGTATGTGTGTGTGTGTGTGTGTGTGTGTGTGTGTATATATATATATATATATATATAAGATTTTCATGGGTAAGGTAAGGTCTTGATTGAGAATTTGGCGGCGGAGATCCCACTCGCCATCTTCAGAAGCAGAAAGCAAGACACCAGCCTGAAGATGGCGGTGGGATCTCAAAACGGCCAAGGTATTCTCAATCTTACATGGGACAAGACCCTACACCAAGACCTACATACCTTACCCGGAAAATCTAGGTCACGCGCTGGCTCCGGGCAGTTATCAACGCCGTTAAGGGAGGGGCTGTTCCCTGCCGCCTTGAAAGAGCGGTGGTGAGGCCCCTCCTGAAGAGGCCTGCCCTTGACCCAGCCGAGTTGAACAACTTTCGTCCGGTCTCCAACCTTCGTTTTTAGCGAAGGTTGTTGAGAGTGTGGTGGCCCAGCAATTGCCACTTTTCCTGGATGAAGCGGACTACCTGGATCCGCACCAATCGGGCTTCCGACCGGGTACAGCACAGGAGACAGCATTGGTCGCGCTGATGGATGATCTCTAGGGCTCGGGACAGGGGTTTTTCCTCTGTCCTGGTCCTGTTAGATCTCTCAGCGGCTTTTGATACCATCGACCATGGTATCCTGTTGCGGCGTCTCGGGGCTGGGAGTGGGAGGCACTGTTTTACGGTGGTTCTCCTCCTACCTCTCGACGCGCAAACAGTGTTGGCAGGGGGACGGAGGTCGACCCCGAGGTCTCTCACTTGTGGGGTACCTCAGGGTCGGTCCTCTCGCCTCTCCTGTTCAACATTTATATGAAGCCGCTGGGTGAGATCATCCGTGGCTTCGGGTGAGTTATCATCAATGCTGATGATACGCAGTTATACATCTCCACCCGGCCACATCAGTGATGCTCTCTCCGTGATGTCCCGTTGTTTGGAAGCGGTGCGAATCTGGATGGACAGGAACATGCTTGCCTCAATCCAGCCAAGACAGAGTGGCTGTGCATACCGACATCCCGGTCCAGTTTGGAGATTCCATCTTTGGTCATGGGGAGGAGGTGTTACCCCCTGTGGACAGGGCACGGAACCTGGGGGTTCTCCTGGATTCACGGCTCAAGTTGGAGGAGCAGGTGGGAGCCGTGGCCAGGGGGCCTTTGCCCAGGTCCGGCTGGTTCGCCAGTTGCCCATACCTGGACCGGGATGCCCTGCGCACGATCACTCAGGCGTTGTCTCCCGGTTGGACTACTGTAACGCTCTCTATCTAGGACTGCCCTTGTGCACCACTCGAGGCTTCAGCTGGTGCAGAATGCGGCTGCTGGTTGTGATGGGAGCCTCCCGATACTCCCATGTTACACCCCTCCTGCGTGGCTTGCATTGGCTTCCGTTGCCCTCCGGGTGAGGTTCAAGGTTTTGGTTTTAACATTCAAAGTCCTACATGGCATGGGTCCAGGATATTTACGAGAACGACTTCTCCCAGCCTCAAATACCAGCCGCCTGCACGGTCGCGACAGGCGGGTCTCCTCGGGCTGCCCTCCGCGACTCAATGTCGTTTGGCGGGGACCCGGGAGGGCCTATTCTGTGGCAGCCCCCACTCTATGGAATCTTCTTCCGCTGGAGCTCCGGCTGGCTCCCGATCTCCGCACCTTCCGCCGTGAGCTAAAAACCTGGCTGTTTTTACAATCTGGGCAGTGTTGACCCTTGGGGTTGTTTAATTTTTTGGGGTTTTAATAATAATACTAATATTAATTCGCTTTAATTTAATATATTTTTAAGTAACTTATTGTTGTATTCTATTTTAGTTGGAGTCAGCCGAGTCCCTCGGAGAGGGGCATATAAGTCGAATTAATAAATAAATAATATATATATATATATATATATATATATATATATATATATCAACATATATCCTGTTTCCCCCAAAATATGACCTACCCTGAAAGTAAGTCCTACCTTGATTTTTACACATGCACCCCCCCCAAAGTAAGAGTGAATGGGTAAAAATTAAGCTAGGGTGGGGGTAGCAGGGTGGAGCTGCCCTACTACTTACCTTTGGACAGTTGTTTCCAGGCCTCACACACCCTGACACCTGCCTTGCCGGCCCATTTCTTCTGAAGCCGGCAAGGCTGGCAAGGCTTTCCTGAAGGCCTCTGTAGCTGATAACAAAGCTCCGAATCAATCTGGAGCTCTGCTATCTGCTTCAAAGGCCTTCAAGAAAGCCTTGCCGGCCTCAGAAGAAGTTCCTGAAGGCCTCTGACAGCAAAAAGGAGGCCGGGGGTGATGCACGCAAGTGAGGTTAGTCAGTGGATGACTTCCCCCGAAAAAAAGACCTGGTGCCTTTTTTGGTGGCAAAAAAAAAAAAGACAGGGTCTTATTTTGGGGAAAAACAATGTGTGTGTGTGTGTGTGTGTGTATCTTAAGATATTATATTATGTGTGTGTGTGTGTGTGTGTGTGTGTGTGATGACAAGGGACTCCGAATCTTGTGTGAACTCTGTAGCTCTTTGCTATTCATTTGAGCCAGTGCTTTTCCGTTGTTTGCTAGCTGGGGAATTCTGGGAGTCGACATCCACACACCTTAAAGTTGCAAAGTTTGGAAAACACTGAGCTAGGCAGTTAGGACTCCTTTTAAACTTCTGAGTTGACTTGAAAAATGATGTGACTGCAACAATCAGCTTTTTAAAGCAGAGGCAACGTCTTTGTGAGGAGGGGGAAAAGAGGTGCTGCTTTAAGGAGCAGAGAAGTTGTGACTTCACAGTCGCAAGTGTTCCCCAGCACTTTTCTCTAGATCCTTTTTCAAGCATGCACACCCTGATGGACCAAAAAAGAAAAAGGCTCTCAGCAGGTTGGAAAAGCCTTAATTCATGAATTTATTTATTTAAGAAAATGCGTATGAAAATGACAACTCATTTTCAGTGACTTCGGGTGGCTTACCAAAACAGAACACCCAATATAAAAAGTAATAAAAGGCAATAATCTCCCCCCCTTTCTAATATAGAAAGATTTATTTATTTATTTATTTATTTGTTTGCTTGTTTGCTTGTTTGTTCGTTTGCATTTATATGCCACCCTATCTCCTGAAGGACTCAGGGAGGCTCACATCAGTAAAACACACAATACAAAATTTAAAATTAATTAAAAAATTATTAAACCACGAACCCAAACAAATATCTAAAACCCATAACAAAAGTGAACATAAAAACCCATAAAAACCCACCCCCTCAATCCAGGCCGGCCTGTTGGAAAAACCACGTCTTCAGGTCACGATGGAAGTAACAAAGGTCAGGGGCCAACCACAGCTCCAAGGGTAACTGGTTGCACAGGGTGGGTGCTCCCACCGAGAAGGCCCTACCCCTGGGGGTCACCAGCCAACACTGTCTAGCCGACGGCACCCCAAGGAGGCCTTGTCTGTGGGAGTGCACAGGACGATGGGCAGTCATTGCTGGCAGGAGATGTTCCCACAAATACCCTGGCCCTAAGCCATGTAGGGCTTTATAGGTAATTACCAGCACCTTGAATCTCACCCGGAGGGCAACTGGCAACCAATGCAGTTCACGCAGGAGGGGTGTAATATCACAAACCGCACGGCCGCATTCTGTACCAGTTGAAGCCTCCGAGTGGTCTGCAAGGGCAGCCCCATGTAAAAAGCATGGTAGATGGTAGAATTGCGAATTTAAAGTTCAGTTTTCCAGCTGTTTCAATTCTGTTCTTGCTCTTCCTGCTTCCACACACAAGTTGCTTCTCTGTGAAAGGTACACAGGCACTCCTTGACTTACAACAGTTCATCTAGTGACCATTCGAAGTTACTGAAAAAAGTGACTTATGACTGTTTTTTCCCCACATAAAACCGTTGCAGCATCCCCATGGTCACGTGATCGAAATTCAGATGCTTGGCAACTGACTCATATTTACAACGTTTGCAATGTCTTGGGGGTCATGTGATCCCCTTTTGCCACCTTCGGACAAGCAAAGTCAATGGGGAAGCCAGATCCACATAACAACTGTATTACCAACTTAACAACCACAGTGGTTCATGGAACAGTTGTGGCAAGAAAGGTTGTAAAATGGGGCAAGATTCCTTTAACAACGATCTTGCTTAGCAATTTTGCGCTCAATTGTGGTCGTAAGTCTGGGACTACCTTTAGATGCACTTCCTTTCTGACATCATCTCTGACATACAGTTTAACCATCTCTCCAGTCTTGTACATCTTGGCTTAACCATCCTTGAGATGGGACTTAACTCCCTGTCCAGTTCTGAGTCAACCTTTGGGTTTATGGTTCACAAAAGACTACCATCAAACAGAACAATTCTTACAGAGGTGGTATTCAGCAGGCTCTGACCAGTTCTGCAGAACCAGTAGGGGAAATTTTGAGTAGTTCGGAGAACCGGTAAATGCCACCTCTGACTGGCCCTGTCCCCATCTATTTTCTGCCTCCTGAGTACCAGCTGATTGGCTGAGTCTTCTTTTGATGCCATGCACAGGAGAACGGAGCTGGAAAGCAGGTTAATGGGGTGGGGAGGGAATGGGGATTTTGCAGTAATCTTCCCCTGCCATGCCCACCAAGCCACGCCCACCAAGCCATGCCCACAGAACTGGTAGTAAATTTTTTTGAATCCCACCCCTGAATTCTTAGAAGCCCTCCTAACAGATTCCAAAATAGAGACTTTTTTTAATTGAAGGTGTTATCCTTCTTTTGCAATATGCTTCCCATTGTTGAAGAAAGCTTAAACAGGAAACTCCACCCAGGACATAAAAGAAAAGCCCAGGAAAAGGGTTATGTCTCTCTACATCTTTGATCCAAGCCAGGTATGGGTGCAAATATCACTGCAGACTAATCACTGTGAAATGATGATCTTGTGAACTCCACCGACTTCAAAGAGCTACATTGATTTTATGCTAAGAGTTTGCCTGTATTAAGAGAGAAGGAACTTGCTATGGCAATTTGCCTTTATACTTCATTATCTTGACAGTGTGATAGCAAAGGCACATTGTCCATATTGTTGACTTTGGTATAATTAAATGTGGGAGGATTTTTTTTCCTTCAGAAAAAAAGAAATCAAAGGGGTCTCACTGTCTTTTTATTATTTTCTGGTGTATCTTTGCAAGCTACACATTACATGAAATGAAGCATACAATTCCACACAGCTGACCTGGACTACTGTTCAGTTTAGTTTAAGATCCGTTCTGAAAAAATGGTTGGGATAGATACTATATGATAAATTTGAGGTGGATGTGAGATGCTTACATTGGGAGAACTAAAGGATAACCTCCTGCAATAAAACTTACCACTTTTATTGTGCTACTCGTCTTAAGATAGAAATGTTGCCTGTTATTTTTCTTTTTAAAAAATCCACATGCAAATTTACATTGAATTATACATTAAAATACACACGAACATCCTCTTCTAAATCTGAGAATGTCTAGATGTGTTTTTCTTTTGTGGGAAAGCAATATAAAATTGGAAACTTTACAGGTTTATTTTGCTTTCTTTGTGTTCAGAGCTTTGAAAAGTATGAAAACAATTAGCTAACTGAGATCCAGTGTATAGATTAATCCAAGAGAATCTTTTCTAAAGATCATCCAGGTTGGGATGATGAGATTTGAGTCCCAAACTATTCACATCAGGTTTAAAAAAAAGAGTTCTAAGGATATACACTAGAGATTTTGTCTCAAAATGTTGTATAATTTAGGTAAGCATTCTTTAATTTTTCTTTCCCTAACTTGGTGTCTTCTCATACTGTATGTGGTATGAAAATGTTCATCATTCCCAGCTAACGTAGTGAATTGTTGGCTTGGTGGATATTTTAAATATGTGTGCATTTCTAAAAATCAACTTTGTTTTGCTGCCCCTTTCAGATCTAACCCTCTCTCAATAAGATTTATAAAAATTAAAAACAAATTTCAAAGGAGATCAGACTTGCACTTATTTTTTTGCATGATAGCCAAAGAATCACTTCCAGTTTAAACACACACACACACACACACAGAGACCAGTGGTGGGATTCAAATTTTTTTACTACCTGTTCTGTGGGCGCGGCTTGATGGGAGTAGCAGGGGAAGGATATTGTAAAATCTCCAGTCAGAGGTGGTATTTGCTGGTTCTCTGAACTACTCAAAATTTCTGCTACTGGTTCTCCAGAACTGGTCAGAACCTGCTGAATGCCACCTCTGACATAGACATACACAAAAACCACCTTACCTATAAAGCATAGGGCCTAATACTTACAGATCTTTCTAATCTTTTTCTTAAATGCTTTTTGGAATGAACATACGATCTATGATCTCAGTGATGGGAAAAATTTCAATCTCTCAATCCCTCTGTGAGAACTTTTGTTGGAGGGAATGGGGTATCCAGGATGAAGATTATCCAGAATTTGCCAATCCTCATTCCATCACAAATTCTTGGTTGAAAACTCAAAATCTGTTCCTAGAAGAATGTTACATTGCTCAGTTTATGCCCTTAATTGAAAAGATACTAATCAGGGAAGGTGAGCCTTATTTAAATTTTCCAAACATATATTACCACCTTTTGATACTTTTTGCCCAGCTTGCTTCCAATGTATCAAAGTTCAGATGAGGAGAAATAGACCCAGGGATGAAATAAGCTTCAGCAAAAGTCAGCCTGCTCCTTACTTCCCTGTCTTGTTTTACATCTGAGTCGAGCAGATCGGAGCTTAAATGAAGAATTCTGTCCCTTCATATCACCTCTGGCCGCCAGCTTCCTTTCCTCATTAATGCATACTCTGACAGAGAAAGCATCTAAGGCAAAGATATGTTTATCATGGTTGAAAGCAAGTGGCAAAACAGCCAGGAATGTTGTCCCAGATTGTGGCTTGATCTACTCCATTTTGATTTGCGAGATGCGCAGCGTCAGTCTTGGGAGAGTTGTTCTGGGAGTAAATTAACATCTGCTGTATGACAGGCTGGCAGAACCTATTTGTAGTATAATTAAACAGCAATCATTTTGTTGGAGAGTAAACAAGAAGATAAACAGTCCATGAATTAACAAGTACCGCACCAAGGCATTGTTGGTATATTTGGTTTTTTTTTCTTTTTTCTTCCTTTTCCTCAGTACAAAAAATTCTAAAATATACCTGCCATTTCTTTTTACAGTTTCCCCCCGAATGCCATCACTCTGCTAAACAACTAACTCCACAACACTGTCAAATTAGTTAGTAAGATTGTATTACTATTCTTCTTCTCATCCTTCCTATTACCTATCTCTCCCACTTATGACTATAACCATGTTGCATGTATCTTTACAATTTATATTGTTTTATTTGTTTTCCTAGTAAGTTTTGATTGTGTATTAGTAACCTATGTATGATTTGATTGCTTATAGTAACCTATGACTATCATTAAGTATTGTATCTTGTGATTCTTGATGAATGTGTTTTATTTTTTCTTATGTACACTGAAAGCATATGCACCAAAGACAAATTCCTTGTGTGTCCAATCACACTTGGCCAATAAAGAATTCAATTCAATTCAATTCAATTCAATTCAATTCAATTCAATTCTATTCTATTCTATTCTACTCTATTCTATTCAGAACTCGATCCAGTGCCCAATTAGAAGAGGCAGAGACCACACTAATCTCCTGGGATAGATCCTTATTCCCCTCCAATCCTTCCTGCTTTTTTTCCTGAATGAAGGCAAATATACATGTCCCAGGATAATGTTGCAGGGTCCAATCTGAATCAGTTACCAGGACCAGAGATTTTTCATCCAAGCTTTCGGACTTGTGCTGGAGCCCATACTTGGGAAACAGCTCATTCTCCAGAACAGGTGCACTGGGCCTGTTCTAGGCCTAGTATTTATGTGATGCCTGGTTGTGTGTGGCTATTAGTTGTTAATTGGGGTGTTGATGGCCAGTTATTAAGTCGTTAGTTATTTGCTTGTGCTGTGGTGCCTGGCTTCTAAGTACCTGGTAAACTGGTGGTAAATCACCACTCCTGTTGACTGACAAGGGCCCATTTCCCAGACTTCAATCAACAGGCCCTCTGTCAGTCAACAGGTATGCTGATGACAAATATCTTGACAAAAAATATATCTCAGGATGTTTAATCAATCAGATACAATGATTAAATAGAATAGAATAGAATTCTTTATTGGCCAAGTGTGATTGGACACACAAGGAATTTGTCTTGGTGCAAATGCTCTCAGTGAACATAAAAGAAAAGATACATTCATCAAGAGTCAAGAATCATAAGGTACAACACAGTAATAGTCATAGGGTACAATAAGCAATCAAATCATAGTAGGAAACAGTCGATATAAATCGTAAGGAAACAATCGACAAAGTTACAGTCATACAGACACAAGTGTGAGGAGATGGGTGATAAGGAGTGATGAGAAGATTAATAGTAATAGTAGTGCAGACTTTGTTAATACTTGGACAGTGTTGAGGGAACTATTTGTTTAGCAGAGTGATGGCTTTTGGGAAAAAAACTGTTCTTGTGTCTAGTTGTTCTGATAGGCAATGCTCTATAGCGTCGTTTTGAGGGAAGGAGTTGAAACAGTTTATGTCCGGGATGTGAGGGGTCTGCAAATATTTTCAGAGCCTCTTTTTGACTCATGCAGTATACAGGTCCTTGATTGAAGGCAGGTTGGTAGTAATGTTTTTTCTGCAGTTCTAATTACTCTCTGGAGTCTATGTCTGTCTTGTTGGGTTGCAGTACCAAACCAGACAATTATAGAGGTGCAGATGACAGACTCAATAATTCCTCTGTAGAACTGTATCAGCAGCTCCTTGGGCAGTTTGAACTTTCTGAGTTGGCGCAGAAAGAACATTCTTTGTTGTGCTTTTTTGATGACGTTTTTGATGTTAGGTATCCATTTTAGGTCTTGTGATATGATAGAACCTAAAAATTTGAAGGTCTCTACTATTGATACTATGTTAAATATGACAATGCTGGTTCTTGTCAGACCCAAATTTTGCATTCATGTTTCACCAGATTTTCTTCTGCAGCAATTGTGAATATGCAGGTTTTTTTAAATCCTTTTATTTCATTAGATTCAGATGCCCCCTGACTTCAGGGTGTGTGGCTCTTTTAAAAAAAAATCTTTTGGTTTCCCTTTGAAAAAAAAAGGCCAGGTTTCACAAGAGATATGTACTTTATCCTTATTTTGTTCCTTAGCTGAGTAATTCCACTTTATGAAGAATCCAGTTGTTGCCTCCATCAAGGATAAATGTGGACATTTCTTGAAAGACAGAAGGTCAGTCCAAGAGCACAGAATTAACATGCAAAAAAAAATTCCTGGTTGGTTCAATTCCTGACAGCACTTGGCAAGTTTTAGAAAAAAAAACTCCTTTCAGAAACCAGACAGCATAGACCGAAGAAGGTCACTCAGAATCTTCCAGATGTTTTAGACTCTATTATTCTCAGCCAGTGTAGCCAAGATTCAGGATTTATGGAGTTGCCATCATAAACAGCTGGAAGATGTCATGTGGCATGCTTTAAGTGAGCTCTTATTGAGTTAGGAGTCCACATGTGTTATTTAGTGTCCTTCCTATAGTATATAAATATATATAAATACTTGTGTATACTGCTATATTGTACTACTTTACGCCATGAGCATAGTAGTCCTTATTGCAATGTATATATAGATACATACAATGTGTCTTGTATGTTATTTCCCTAGTATTTGTATGTAATCTTAAAAGAAAATGGCACTATTTGTGAATTCTGAGTTAAAGGACTGTACGCACACTCTCATAAATATGGATTGTGATCCAAGAAACTTCCAAAAATTCTGATCAAGTTTTAATACAATAACAAGTATTATACCCATAACCAGAGAATAGTAATATTAGCTACAATTTAATTGTCTTATAAATGAAACAAAATTAAATGTAGTTTTTGTCCCTGATCCACCAGCTACTTCTTGACTGATGGCTCATAAACAGCTTAAATACCAAGTTGGACTGGAAAATGTTGTCTTATGAGATTACTGAATTAAGGGGGGTTGGTTGCTAAAGTTATGCATTTATTTGTTAGATTTACCTCCTTTCTGCTGGGTAATAACTGCAATAAAATTATTTGATTTGATTTGCATCGTTCAGGAGCTCATGATGTGATACATAGTTTTCTCTCTTTCCATTTTTCTCCTCAATCACAATTGTGAGGCCAGCTGGAGAGAGAGAGAGAGAGAGAGAGAGAGAGAGAGAGACTGGACCAAAATCATTCAGTGAGACACTGAGGCTGAAGATGGACTAGTATCTATGTCTCCTGAGTGTTAGTCCAATATCTTAGCCACTACATCATACTAGTTCTCAGTGTACACTTAGCCTAATAATTCTTTCCTGCCCATTCCATATTCCTCTTCATTAGGTTTTTATTATTGAGTGTATGGCAGTGTTACATTAGCCAGGAGACCAAAATGCTAAGACAGATACTGTGTGTCCCCAAAAATAAGACCCTGTCTTATTATTTTTTTTGCCACCAAAAAGGCACCAGGTCTTATTTTGGGGGGATGTCATCCACTGACTAACCTCACTTGTGCACTTTGCCCCTGGCCTCCTTTTTGCTGTCAGAGGCCTTCAGGAACTTCTTCTTCTGTGGCTGGCAAGGCTTTCCTGAAGGCTTCTGCAGCTGATAACATAGCTTCTTGCCAGCTGCAGAAGAAATGGGCCAGCAAGGCAGGTATTGGGGTGTGTGAGGCCTGGCTACAACTGTCCAAAGGTAAGAAGAAGGGCAGCTCCATCCGCCCATCCCCACTGTAGCTTAATTTTTACCCATGCACTCTGGAGTGGGCAGGATCTTAATTAGGGTCTTTTTGGGGGGTAGGGCTTATATTGGGCACACATGTAAAAATCAAGTTAGGATTTACTTTCAGGCTAGGTCATATTTTTGGGGAAACAGGTAGTAATTTGGTTGCCTAAGACTGCTAGGTCCTTTGGCTTGTGCTCACATGCTTTCCAAGGCACACCACAGTGGGCAAGCTAGCCCCACATCAGAAAGAAAGAAAGATGAATGGCATCCTGCAGCATCATGCAGGGCAGGGGTGTCAAACGGGCAGCCCGCAGACCGGATGGGTCATGCTCAGGCCACGCTCACTCCAGCTCCATGAATGGGAAAAATGTCGTAAAATGTCATGTGACAGCAACGTGACCCTGTGAGTTGAACACCCGTGATCCAGGGCCTTCTCCATCCACTGAAGTCATCTCACAAACAGGTGTTGCATCCGGGAAGTTCCAGCATCAGCAGGGTTCTGACTATCTGCACGAAGCACTGGCTTCAATTCCCACTGAAGTGGTACCTATTTATCTACTTGCATATAGCATGTTTTCAAACTGCTAGGTGGGCAGAATCTGAGGCAAGTGTAAGGAGCTGGCCCTACCATACAGTGCTTGGACTCAAACCACCAGAGCAGAGATCATTTTCAATGTCATGAAGCCACTCAGCCACCACACCCCATCCTATTCCTCCTGACTGAGCACACACTTCTGCAGTTGGATCTGGCCATGTTTCTGCTCTAAGTGTTTTCTTCTTTGAAACCTTCTCTGCTCTTGACCCAGCAGCTCATGTCTGGCTTTTTATCTGTCAGGAAACGTTGTGGCAGATACTGTCATAAGTTGTGGCACAGCCTGGTCTGCTTGCCTGCCATGCTTATGTTTGAGCCTGACTGAATGAAAGTGGAAGAACGATTATGAGGAATGTTTTCCTTACTTAAAACATCCCACTGCTCTAGTGAAAGTGTAAGATGCAGTTCTATTTGTAAACAACTGAAGCGTAATATCTGCAATATATCATGTAAAGGTATAATCACTGTCAAAATGACAAGGCAGCATCAGAGGAACTGACTGCAGTAATTGACAGAAATGGTGATCAGGCTCCAAAACTGTTTTCTGATTGCATATTCATGATCCTTCCCTATAATATACAGCAGTTACTGTGTGAGTTATTCTAAGTGGCTGTTTTAACATCACTAGACTGACACTTTGTACTCTGAGATTTGCAAGTCTAATCTCAAATAGGATTTGCTCTCAAGATGTCTAACTCTTGAAATGTGGACTTGGCTGGGAAGTACATCAGAGAACACACAGGCCTAAGAACAACTGCTCCATTTCTTCTTTCTTTCTTCTTCCATTTCTTCTTCCTTCCTTCCTTCCTTCCTTCCTTCCTTCCTTCCTTCCTTCCTTCCTTCCTCCCTCCCTCCCTCCCTCCCTCCCTCCCTTCCTTCTTTTCTTTCTTTGGTGGATGATGCTGGTTAAAACTCTGCAGGATTTTTATTTTACTCCCCAATGTATCCTTGTGACCCTTGCTTGCACCACTCCAAGCCTCAGTTCCAATGAGTCACAGGTTAGGTTGATCATTGGGGGCCCAGTGGTTAGAATGCAGTACTGCAGGCTACTTTTGCTAACTGCTGGCTGCCAGCAGTTTGGCAGTTCGATTCTCACCGGTGTAATAGCGATACCGCTTAGACTTATATACCGCTTCACAGTGCTTTACAATCCTCTCTAAGCAGTTTACAGAGTCAGCCTATTGTCCCCAACAATCTGTGTCCTCATTTTACCCACCTCAGAACCTGGTGAGATTCGAAGTGCCAAATTGCAGGCAGCAGAAGTAGCCTGCAGTACTGCACTCTAACCACTGTGTCAGCGTGGCTCATCAAGGTTGACTCAGCCTTCCATCCTTCTGAGCTCGGTAAAACGAGGACCTAGATTGTTGTTGGAGGCAATATGCTGACTCTAGACTGCTTAGAGAGGGCTATAAAGCACAAGCCTAAGTGCTAGTGCTATTAATGATCCCACTACCAAGCCACCTGGTTTTTGACCTGACTTGCTCTGTCTGGACAAAATTGAACAGAATTTGGTGTGATACTGAAAGAGGTGCCTCTTCCCAGTATCAGTGGGGGTGGAAAGATTCCCCTTGTTGCGACTGTGGTGCTGATATGCAAACAATTAAGCATGTTGTGCAAGATTGGCCATGATGTGCATTCTCTGATTCTCTAGAAGTTCTGCACAAAGCAAGGCCAGAGACTGGACAGCTGAACTGGACATCCTGTTGTGAGGGCACTGCTGTACCCCTGTAGATGTTTTGTATATAATTACATGGATTGCGTGTATCTGTTTACTTCTCTTCTGTCATGTTCTTATCATACATTAAAGAATAATAAATAACAGGTTAGGTACAAATGGGATTTTTCTCAAGTTCTGGAGGAGTTTACAGAAAGCTCTGGGTTTCTTAATATTTTAGGGTTCAATCCAATGGTGGGATTCAATTTTTTTTTACTACTGGTTCTGTGGGCGTGGTTTGGTGGGCATGGCAGGGGAACGAGACTGTAAAATATCCAGTCAGAGGTGGTATTTGCTGGTTCTCTGAACTACTCAAAATTTTCACTACCAGTTCTCCAGAACTGGTCAGAATCTGCTGAATACCACCTCTGGTTCAATCACCATGGACCAGCAAGGATGGATTTTATGGTTTGTTTTGTCAAACAACGACTCCATTGACTAGAGTCTATTTGTATCAGTATGTAGTAAAATAAAACCCGAAAACTAATCCATAAAATTATACGGATGTAACATATAAAGGGGAAAAAATTGCTAATTTACAACATCAATTTTCTTCTGCTCTGATTTTTTGCTACATCACTCAACCTGCCCAGTCACCTGGGAATTGTGCTTGTTTTTTCTCCCTTCCCCTACCCAACCTGAATGCCCTTTCTTCCCTGTATTTATGCCACATAATTTCTTTTTATCTTATCACCAACCCCTTGTATTTATTTTCTCTATACTTAGTCTTTCATAACCCCCATATGTCTCTGAAGAGATTTTATTAGAAATTGGTTTCATGCATGACTTGGGAATAAGTTTCATGGAGCTTCGTGGACCTTCTGAGTAACAAATTTAAAATTAAGTTTAATTAACTGTGAGGTGTTCAAGCTTCCTCTGGTATGTAGCCATACCGAAAGGCAAAGGAGCAATCATCTTACCAGCAGGGACCAGAATTTCCTTCAGCTTCATCCACAGCTTTGAAAGCCTATCTATGAAACTGCCCCACATTAGTGGACTCCACAGGAAGTCTATATAGAAAAAAAGTCAGGTCTTTGTTGCATCCCCCTGGAGTCCCTTCTTTATTTCCCAGTTCCATTTACAATATGGTTAGAGCATATTTTCTAAGATGAGGGGAGAATATGGGACCCCCAAAGCATAGGCAGCCACCATGTCTTATTTAAATCCTTTTTTGCCATAGCATTTTGAAGTGGAGAACAGATGCAGAATGTATTGCAAGCCCTAAAATAAGCACATTTTAAAAAACCCAAAATTTTTCTTTCTATTTCTTCCCAAGAATGAACTTTGGTGCATGTGTTTGATGTGGCATCACCCAATCTGTGGCCCTTAAGCCCCCCCATGTTTGCTCATTCCAAAATGCAAAAGACCAGATTGCTTCCCCTGTGTGCCATCTCCTTCATGCCACCTTCAAGATTGGCAACCATTTTAGAGTCTGTAATACTTGGCTCGGCTTATTTTTTTTCTTTACATTTTTTGTGGGGGTGTTTTAAATTTAAATTATGCGTATTGCCTTTAGCATGCCATTCAAAAGTAATGCATAGCTCCTGGCTGCCAAAATGTTATCCAACCTTCTTAAAGATATTTCTACAGCATGGAGAACTTTGAAGAGGCTAACAGTGTCATATTACTCTAAAACAAGGGTCTTCAAACTTGGCAAGTTTAAGGCTTATGGACTTCAACTCCCAGAATTCCCAGGCTAACAGGACTGGAGGAGGAATTCTGGGAGTTGATGTCCTCAAGTCTTAAAGCTTCCAAGTTTGAAGACCCCTGGTCTAAAAGGCAATCTGAATCCAGGTGTTCCCCAAACCAATGCATAAGGAGGCATCTCAAACAATTTCAGCAGAACATCTTGAAATAAATGAATAACCTCACCCCAGAACTTTCTTTTTATGGAGATTGAACATCAATTGTTGGTCCTCATCCAGCCCATGACTGACTCTAAACATATTTCTGCTGCTTACCTGGCATCTGATGAACCAGGGCTTGAAATAGAAGGCATCAGCATATAGATATTGCCCTCATTCAGATCCCTAAATTATTATTTTCGGAGCCAAGCGTTGGTTTTCATTCAAAATAAAGACCTGTAACATCAATGCCTTGGGCTCAGAGGAAATTCCTTTCCCTGTTCACTTCTGGAATAGTGAGATACATTTGACTGTATCTGAATCTTCCTATTAGAAAGTCAATCCAGAAGAAGACCAAACAGCAATGTCTAGCAGAATTAGTTTGTTTGCACTTCTGCTGTCCTTATCCCTGTGTAGATCTTTCTACATGTTGACTAAGACAATCTCTGTGCCAACATAAGGATTGAAACCAGATTTTTAATATCACCTGAATTGCTCTTTGAGAGGCAGGTGGACATTTAACAGAGTAGAGGAGTAATATTAAATGGAAAATATCCTTATGGCAGTCAAAAAAAAGTAAGATGGTAGTTATAGTGGAATGATCAAAGCCCCCTCACTTTCTTGACATTGTAACAGAATAACAGAGTTGGAACTTGAAAGGGACCTTGGAGGTCTTCTAGTCCAACCTCCTGCTTAGACAGGAAACCCTGTACCATTGCAGACAAATGGTTGTCCAATCTCTTCTTAAAAACTTCCAGTGTTGGAGCATTCACAACTTCTGGAGGCAAATAGTTCCACTAATTCATTGTTCTAACTGTCAGGAAATTTCTTGATTAGTTTCCATCCATTGCTTCTTGTCCTGCCTTCAGGTACTTTGGAGAATAGCTTGACTCCCTCTTCTTTGTTGCAGCCCCTTAGATATTGGAACACTACTATCATGTTATCCCTAATTCTTTTTCATCAAACTGGACATATCCAGTTCCAGCAACTGTTCTTCATATGTTTTAGCCTCCAGTCCCCTAATCATCTTTGTTGCTGTTTGCACTTTTTCTAGAGTCCCAACATCTTTTTTACATTGTGGTGACCAAAACTGGATGTAGTGTTACAAATGTGGTCTTACCAAGGCATTATAAAGCAGGGGTGGGATTCAATTTTTTTTTACTACCGGTACTGTGGGTGTGGCTTGGTGGTGGCAGGGAAGGATACTGTAAAATCTCCAGTCAGAGGTGGTATTTGCCAGTTCTCTGAACTACTCAAAATTTCTGCTACCGGTTCTCCAGAACTGGTCAGAACCTGCTGAATACCGTGTTTCCAAAATAAGACCTACCTGAAAGTAAGACCTAGCACTATTTTCAAAACCTGCCCTAATATAAGACCTACCCCAAAATAAGACCTAGTGTAAATCTCCAGTTCCAGGAAGACTTTTCAGGAGCAACTGCACCTCGAAACACCCCCTACACACTCACACACCCACTATTTGGCACCATAAATATATAAGACCTACCCCAAAAATAAGACCTAGTGTGTTTTGGGAGCAAAATATATAAGACAGTGTCTTATTTTCGGGGAAACACGGTACCACCTCTGGTTTGGGGCCAGCAATGGCAGACAATGACAATGAGATGGATGCTCCATGATGCCCAACATCCAAGAGAATGCCCTCAGAATACATGGTGAAGAGTGTTCATGGAAGACTTAAAGACTCTAAACTTCATATGGGAAGACCCTGAACTACTCACCCAAGAACAAAAATGCTGGAGATCCCTTACTACCTGATATGCTATATATACATATACAAATAGCATGGGAGAATCTGATGCTAATCCTTCTCCAGAACTGGTCAGAACCTGCTGAATACCACCTCTGTTATAAAGTAGTAGTAACTCTTCATGTGATCTTGATTCTACCCCTCTGCTACAAAGGGGTGGGGCTTTGATCATGCTGCTGGGCCTGCCATATTGCCTCCCCTCCCCGGATGCTAGTGCTATAGCCTCAATTTTTCCTAATTTTTTCCCCAATTTTCCTCCAAGGTTAGCTTCTTTAAAAACATGTGGTTACTGCTTATATCTTTCCAGCCATTTGTTAGTTTGGCCCTCAAAAGAGCCTTGGTGGTGCAGCTGTTAAATGCCTAGCACTTAATTCCAGCTGCCTGCAATTACTGCAGGCTCGAATCCCACCAGGCTCAAGGTTGACTCAGCCTTCCATCCTCTCGGGGTAGGTAAATTGAGGACCCAAGATTGTTGGGGGCAATAAGCTGACTTTGTAAAAATGCCGCTTAATAATAAGCAGGCATATACAATGGAATGAAGGCTATTGCTGAGCGCATTGGGTTGAGCTCCAAAAATTGTAAGCCGCCCTGAGTCTCCGGAGAAGGAAATATGAATAAAAAATAAATAAAAATAAAAGTGTGGGAGCTGCCAGCAAAGCAACTTTATGGCTATAGGAATGGTCAGATTTTTGTCTTTAAAGGTGGAGACCTTACATTTCTCTTCCCATCTTACTTTTAGGCATTTATGATTCAGGAAAGCCTCTCAAAGATTGATTGAATAGGGCTAGATCTCCATAGTACTGTAATTACAGCTAGTCCCTGACTAACAGTCATTCATTTAGTGACCATTCAAAGGGAAAGAATGGAAGCAATGTACGTAGGCCAAGAGTATTTCAGGTCTTATGAATTAATTATTAAAACTATTTAATAATAGGTGGCACTTAAGACCGGCGAGGTTAGCAAAAATGTTTAAAAACATGTCCACCAAATGTTGGAAATGTAACCAAATACTGGGCATATTTATTTATTTATTTATTTATTTATTTATTTATTTATTTATTTATTTATTTATTTATTTATTTATATGCGCCCATCTCTTGGGGGACTCAGGGCAGCTCACACAAAGATAAGCATACAAAAATAGGGAAAAATATTAAACCAATCCAAATAGAAAATGCAATCATACTAAAATACCCAATTAAAACCCCCAATCCCTCTCAATCCAGGCTGGCCTGTAAAACAGCCAGGTCTTTAGATCCCGGAAGGAACATAGGTCAGGAGCCAACTGCAGCCCCAGGGGCAGCTGGTTCCACAGGTTGGGCACCCCCATAGAGAAGGTCCTCCCCTGGGGGACCACCAACCAACATTGTCTGGCCAACAGCACCCCCAGGAGGGCCTGCCTGTGGGAGCGTACTGGGTGATTGGACCTCGATGCTGGTAGAAGGCACTCCTGCAAATACCCCGGACCCAAGCCATGAAGGGCTTTATAGGTTAATACCAGCACCTTGAATCTTATACGGAGGGCAACCGGCAACCAATGCAGATGGCGCAGGAGGGGTGTCACATGGGAGAATTGGGCCGCTCCCATCATCACCCACACGGCCACATTTTGCACCAGCTGAAACCTCCGTATAGTCCGCAAGGGCAGCCTCAAATAGAGAACATTGCAGTAGTCAAGACGGGTAGCAACGAGAGCATGGATGACTGTGCGTAGGGCATCTCAGTCCAGGTAGGGGCACAACTGGCGCACCAGGCGAACCTGGGCAAATGCCCCCTGGGGACGGCTCCCACCTGCTCCTCCATATTGAGCCATTCATCCAGGAGGTCACCCTAGTTGCGTGCCCTATCCACGGGGAGTAAAACCTCTCCTCCCATGACCAAAGGTGGAATTTCTTGGATCCGAGATGCCGGTACCCACAGCCACCCGGTCTTGTCTGGGTTGAGCTGGAGCCTGTTCCTCCCCATCCAGATCTGTACCGCCTCCAGGCACCGGGACATCATGGGGAGGGCATCACTGAGATGGTCCGGGGTGGAGATGAAAAGCTGGGTATCATCAGCATATTGATGATACCTCACCCCGAAACCGCAGATGATCTCACCCAGTGGCTTCATGTAGATGTTGAACAGGAGGGGAGAAAGAACCAACCCCTGAGGCACCCCACAAGTGAGGGGCCACGGGGCCGATCTCTACCCCCCTGACAACACCGACTGCATGTGCACTGAGAGTAGGAGGAGAACCACCGTAAAATGGTGCCTTCCACTTCCAACCCCCGAAGGCACCGCAATAGGATACCATGGTTGATGGTATCAAAAGCCGCCGAGAGATCTAATAGGACCAGCATAGAGGAACATCCCCTATCTCGAGCCCCCCAGAGATCATCCATCAGCGTGACCAATGCTGTCTTCATGCTGTAGCTGGGTCTGAAGCCCGATTGATATGGATCTAGGTACTCAGTTTCCTGCAGGAAAGCCGGAAGCTGTTGGGCTACCACGCTCTCAACAACCTTCACTATAAAGCGAAGGTTGGAGATGGGATGGAAGTTGTTCAAATTGGCTGGGTCCAGGGCAGGCTTCCTAAGGAGGGGCCTCACCACTGCCTCTTTCAAGGCAGCGGGAAAAAACCCCTCCTGCAATGAAGCATTGGTAACTGCCTGGAGCCAGCCACGTGTACCCTCCCGGGCGGCATATATACCAGCCAGGAGGGGCATGGGTCCAATAAACATGTAGTGGCACACAACCACCACATAATCCTGTCCACCGCATCTAACAGGGTCAAACTCATCCCAAATAACATCAACAAGACTCATCATCGCCTCCACGTCCGACTCAAGCCAGTTGGTGTCCAAACCAGCCCGGATCTGAGTGATCTTATCCAGCAGATGTTGACCAAATTTCTTGGCCCACCCCTGCAAAGTGTCTTCCCTCACCTCCTGATCAAGGAGGGAGCGTGTGACCCTAAACAGGGTGGCCGGGCGATTATCTGTGGATGTGATGAGAGCGGAGAAGTAAGCCTTCTTCGCTGCTCCCATCACTGCCAGGTAGGTCCTAGAAAAGGACCTCAACTGGGATCAGTCGGATTCGGACCAGGTGGACCTCCAACTGCTCTCTAGGCCCCTCCTTTGATGCTTCATTTCCCGCAGCTCCGCGGAAAACCAGGGAGCTAACCAGCATCTGCACCGGGTTAAGGGCTGCAAGGGGACAACCCGGTGAGTGCCCCAGAGGCAGCCTGTTGCCAGGCGTCTGCTAGGGCCTCAGCAGAGTTGTGGGTCGGGGAGGTAGGTAATGACCCAAGCACCATCTGGAACGCTTTGCCCCATATTTTATAATAGTCTGTATCCTCCTTATTCTTAAGTTCTTTCGTTAATTTGTCCATTTCTGCGCACGATGTAATTTTCTTCAGTATTTCAACTTCATTTGGGGTATCTTTACTTTTCCACTTTTGTGCGTACGCCAACCTTGCTGCAGTGGTTACATGAACCATTAAATATATATTTTCTTTCTCATATGTCCTAAAATTAATTCCTAACAGAAAGAACTCAGGCCTATAATGTATTCTAACTTCACACATTTCTTCCATCCGCTTGTGTAAATTTTGCCAGCATTTTTGGGCCTCTTTGCAAGTCCACCATAAATGATAATAAGTTCCTCTCTCTTTATTGCATTTCCAGCAAATGGAGGAAAGGTTAGAGTTCAAAATTTTGCCAATCTTGATGGTGGTATGTGCCATCTATAAAATAGTTCATATAAATTTTCTTTAAAGGGTATTGCTAAAGTCACTTTTTAATTTCTATTCCAAAGTTTTTGCCAATCGGTTGCTGATATTTTTGAAGCCCAGCCCTGAGTGTACATTGGATGTGGTAACCCTTTGAGAGCTGTATGCAATGGCATTTCATTTCAATGCATGCTGATAAGTGTACATTCAAGGTGACAATAAAGTTATTCTAAGTTATTCTAAGTATTTCTTCCTATTACTTATATAATAAAGGCTTAACGAGACTTTCCCCTGGTGCACCCAGAGGAAGAATAATTCATTAGTAGTCTTTCTCTTCTTGTTGCTGGCACAGTTCAGGAAAATATCAGAGACTCAATTTTGGCAGGTTTCAATGAAAGTATTAGGTTTATCCCATAAGCATCTTACATAAGGGGAGCTTTGCTTATGCTTATGTATATATCTGTTGTCTGCTGTCCCTTTTCTTTCTTTTTCAAGAGCACATCGAGGCTTTTCGGTGTGCATCTGATGACGGTTTTTTCAAGATGTAATCGTTTCATTAGCCTGAGATCTTTCCTGCACATCGGTGCACTTGCAAGGACATCTGTCTGCTTGCTTACCTTTTGCAGATGCTAGCGTCGCTACAAACCTGTTATCTTCAAGGGTCTGTTACGAGCATGAAAAGATCATCATACAGTACTTGGGCATCCTTAAGCCGCTTATATTACGGTAGCAGTGGTGGCAAATCACACAGGGCAGTCACCATGTGGTGGCAGTAGTGGGTTGTGTAGGTTTCAAAGCGAAGTCTCCAGTAGTGGTAAATTCACTGTGAAGAAAAGAGAGATAGCAGATAAGCTCACAAACACTAAGAGTATGGTACCATACACTACATGTATGGTAGAAACTCTGTAATTAATTTATAATGGTGCCTCTTCACTAGAGTGGCTTGTGCAGCCTGTCTCTCGGTCTTTGTTTCTTTGTAGTAATTTGTTTTGGCAGTCCCAAATAGCAAATCAAAAGCATCTGCAGAAGTTGCATTGAAAGGAAGAGGCAATATATATCTATCTTTGCTTCTGGCAAAACCCTTGGCTCCCCCCCCTCTCCCACACACCTTACAGGGAATATTTACTTACTATTTTTTAAACCATGAGATTAGTATTAAGACACCAGTGACGTACATACCTACATACAACTTGTTATGGTATTCCCTTTTGCTATAAGCCATGATATTTAGAGGGAAGAAAAGGAGGACTTTAACAGATTAATAGAGTTAGAAGGGACCTTGTAGGTCATCCAGTCCAACCCAAGCAGGAGACCCTACACCATTTCTGGCAGTCCAATCTCTTCTGGAAAGCCTCCAGTGATGAAGCTCCCACAACTTCCGAGGGCAAGCTGTTCCATTGGTTGATTGTTCTCACTGTCAGAAAATTTCTTCTTATTTCCAGGTTAAATCTCTCCTTGTTCAGTTTCCATCCATTATTCCTTGTCTGGCCTACAGGCACTTTAGAAAATAGCTTGACCCCTTCCTCCCTGTGGCAGCCCCTCAAGTATTGGAAGACTGCTATCATGTCTCTCCTGGTCCTTCTCTTCACTAGACTAGCCAAGCCCAGTTCCTGTAACCGTTGTTCATATGTTTTAGTCTCCAATCCCCTAATCATCCTGGTTGCTCTTCTCTGTACTTTTTCTATAGTCTCAACATCTTTTTTATAGTGTGGTGACCAAAATTGGATGCCGTAAAGTGTGGTCTTACTAAAGAAAGAAACAGAAAGCCAAAGAAAAGCAATGGAAAAAGAAAGAGGGGGGAGAGGAAGGAGAAAAAAGGAAATATGCCTGAAATGAAATGAGAGCAAGATCATTCATACTTTTTACAAATTCTCCTTATGTCCACATTAGACATATTGTGCTGCATAATCAGTTCATTTTTCGTGGTCAAATCAGAGGCTCTTTAGTGTTTGATATGTTAATTTTTCAGATCCCATGTTGCAGCATACAATCTATCTATTATTTTCTGCAAATCATCTGGGTTCTCAGCCAACCACGCAGCATTGTCTGCATTGAAAAATATGTGCTTATTCCCCAACCAATGCATTTCTAGCATGGCCAAAAGCATTCTTTTTTTAACTTCTATTCATAAAAAATTAAATAACTGAGGGACATGAGGTATCTTTGGTTTACTCTCTGCTCAGTGTCAAACCATTTATTCTTGTGCATGTTTTACTTCCATCATGAAAAATATTTTAAAAAATGGGATAAAAAATTTAAAATTAAAATAAAATCAATACATTTATCTACAAAGCAGCTTCACCTTCACGCAAAACTTTCCATAATTCAAGCCTATGCATGAAATGTTTCTCTGCATCCATGAATATACATTAAACTTTCTCACAGTGATATATTTCTAATGATCTACGAAAGAGCCAAATTCTGGTCTTCAGAATTCAGTCAAACATCTGCCTTTAGCAATGGAACTTAATAAGTTTAATAAGCATTTTAATAAGCTAATCACCCTCCAGTTTTTGCACTTACTTCTACTTTGTCTTTATATAGGGGAATAGTACAGGTAGTTCTTGACTTTCAGCAGTTCATTTAGTGACTATTTGAAGTGAAAAAGTGACTTATGACCATTTTTCACACTTATGACCATTGCAACATCCTCAAATTCACATCATTTACATTTGGATCCTTGACAACCAGTTCATATTTGTAATGGTCCCGGGGTCAGGTGATCATATTTTGCGACCTTCTGACAAGCAAAATCAATGGGGAAGCCAGATTCACTTAACAACCGTGTTACTAACTTAACAACTGCAGTGATTCACTTAGCAACTGTGGCAAGATAGGTCATAATATGAGGCAAAATTCACTTAACACATTTCTCACTTAGGAACCTAACTTCTGGGCTCAATTGTGGTCATAAGTTGAGGACTACCTGTAATAGCATTATTCCAATCTTCAGGAATAGATGCACCTATGATAAACACAGCCACACCATGAATAAAGCACACCAGAGCCTTGGTGGTGCAGGCTGTTATATGCCTAGCACTTAGATTCACTTAGTTCCAGCTGCCTACAATTAGTGTAGGCTCGAATCCCACCAGGCTCAAGGTTGACTCAGCCTTCCATCCTCTCGGGGTAGGTAAATTGAGGACCCAAGATTGTTGGGGGCAATAAGCTGACTTTGTAAAAATGCCGCTTAGTAATAAGCAGGCATATACAATGGAATGAAGGCTATTGCTGAGCGCATTGGGTTGTATCCCAAAAACTGTAAGCCGTCCTGAGTCTTCGGAGAAGGGTGGCATATAAATGTAATTAAAAAAAAACCCATGGTTTAACATTTCCTCAGTTACACCTACTGCCTTACGATTTTTCAACATTCTCATCGCATTTATGATTTCTGTTTTATCACTTTTTGGGGGGGGGGCACCAACATTTATAGCAAACATTTCAGTTCCACTTTGTCATGCCACTGTTATTCTCATATAAATCTCTAAAATGTACTTTGAAGCATTCAGTCACTTTCACACCAAATGATTTCACCACTTTTTAATTCTGTTCACTTTCCTGTGGGCTGCTAGCCTAGCAGTCTTCACCCACTTCCAAAACAGCTTTCCATCAAAATCACTTCAATTTTCTCTGCATTTTTAAAAAATTGAGCCATTGCTTTTCAGCAACCTGTTTTTTCTATATACATTATAAATATATTTCTCTTATTCCAAGCTTTCACCACAATCATACTCTTATATGCTTTTGTTTTCATCCATAGCCACTTTCGCTTCATCATTCAATCAGGCATCTATTTTCATACTTCTCATTAGCGTAACTGCTTCTTTGTAACATAATTCTTTTCACTGTGACCCAAGCAGTTTATTTATGTTGACTTCCCATTCGTCCTGTGGGAAGTTAACTGTATTAATATATTTTCATACAGGGTGCATACATTCATTCATTTTGCTTTCAGTTGCCTTCATAGGGTTCAAAAATTCCATATGACAGTTTCTTCAGGGGAGATACATGTAAATAAGAGTCAGAACTTTGATTGCAGGATCATGGCTGCCATCCATTTTATGGCATTTCCCTCAAATCCCCTGTAGGAGATGACCAGGCTGAGCCCAAGGAAGGGGTCAAATGTGTCATCAGTCTCGAGTCCCTTTGCACCCACAAGATATCTAAGTCCAGCTCTGTGAATTTCTTACTTACCACCAAATTGCTTTAACTATTCATAGTTCAGGCTCTTGTAGAGAGCATAAGCTTGTAATAAATCTTTACACTTATTTCAACTCCCTGGATCTCCTGACTTCCATGGTACTTGACTTCCCTCTGTTCACCTTCCTTTCACTTCTTTTCTTCCATATCCATTTTTCCTCATAATTCACTCTTGACACTAACAAAAGTGGTCTGTCTTACCAAAGTCACCCCTTACCTTGGTATTTTTAAATAATTATCTCAATCCGACCTCATAACCAATCAAATCAATTGTAGTTTTAGTTTTGTATTTATTTCCTTGCAGAGTGTATGCATATGCATATACTCTATATATATATTTATAACTAGACTTATGCTTAAAACAGTGTCTTTTCCTTGAGGGATATTACTAAATCGTCACTATTCTCACTGGTTCTATGAACTGTCTAATCAGTTTTTATATACTTTCCCACCAATCATGATACCTAGCAGGGCAGTTCATGTCATGTAGTAGATTAATATTTTTTCACCTGTGTCACATTAATGTAGAATTTTGCTCAATTTTTCCTAAACTCACCCATCATTCTTGTATTATCACCAACCAGGGGAGTGTAACATGCAACTATCACTCACCAATAGTTTCCTATTTTCAATATACAACTTCAATCACCCAGATGATGCCAATTCATGTTTCCTGATATATGTTTTAGCCCTGTACCTTCACTTCCCTGGAGGTACTCATCAGTTGTCCACTGCAAGATTGTTCCACCTTCCTTCAGAGCTATTACATCATTCTGTTTTCACCTCACTGGCATTACCACTTCTTGGTTTTATCCATCCATTCATCTAGTAATCCTTTAATCCGTTTATCTCTTAAATTCCAAGGTGTTGTTATGATCTGTTCTGTCTCCTCTGATTCATCAAATTGTCGGCCTTGGTTGCCAATAAGCCATTAAGACCTGCATATCAGTAGGAACAAGTATGGGAGAAATCAGGTGAGGAGACGCCAGATGCTGGTAGAGCCCCAACTGAATAAAGGCCATTTGCTTGTCCCTTTGAGAAGCAAAAACACCAATGTCCTTAACTAAGCTGCATCTTCAGCTGTCCTTAAGAAGCCTTCCCTTCAAACAAATCCTCAGTGTCAGATCTACAATCCTTGATTCCTTTTCTGCTCAGGGACTCTTGAGTGTATGACCCAGACTGGCTCTTGACTCCTGGCATTTGACTGTTGTGTTGTTGCGGCTCACATCTACCTCTCTGTCCCTGCCTGAACCTCTGCTACATTTGCTTTTTTTAATGGTGTTGACTCTGAACTGAACTCTGTGTTGCCCACACCATGATCAGCTATCAGAAATGATCTCAGGCTCCTGTATATTTCTTGGGGTTCATCTGCTCTCCTTACTCTTTGCCTGTCCTGTAATTTGCTTGTATTACTTCTGAAGCTAGACCAGGACATTTGTAATCTTCTGGGTCATTACTAGAAAAATCAATTCTATCAAACAGACCTTCTCCATTGCCCACTGGGCTTTGGTCAGTCAAAACTTTTTTGTTCTGACCCAGCCTTAGCAGAAACAAGAAACAGACTCCTTGTCCTGAAAAACCCCTCTTTATTTATCTCCTGTGAATTAATGGCATTCACACACCGAAAAGTCCAGACAATAGTCCTTCAAAAAGTTAAATGCAGTAACAGACCTTATCAGTTCCTTGAGATAATTGCCAGGCCATGAACTCCCAGTGGTAAAGCTGCAAATTAAGTTCTGGCAAGCAGTCTCTAAGGCATGAAACACAATGAGCCAAATCTTCAGAAATCTGAACTGTTGTCTCTTACAATCACCACTCCCCTTTCCTTCTATTGATTCCCCAGCCAGGGAGGGGTCATTCAGTGTCCACGTGTGCTTTGCTTCCCGAGTTGGCTCCTTGACCTGTGTTGTTCCCCTCACCTAACAGCTCTGCACATACACGCATATGGAACAGGCCCCAGCTGTTCTTCCTCCCCACTTATCTCAGCCTCCAAAGGCAGCTGCCTCTCTGGTGGCTGGGAAATGTTGGATGGCCCTGGCTCTATCTCTGCTTCCAATGCAGAGCATCCATTACAGCCTTCCCCAGACTCCAGAAGTGGCCCAAGTTCCTCCCCAACCTCTTCCTCGTCCGATTCTGGCAGGCCACAACACCTTTGTCTAACTTTTTTCCCAAAAAGAGGAAATTATAGACCAGATTACCAGACTTAGTCATACCACTGTCATGTGCAGTATTTCCTGCTAATGGTCATTTTTGGCACATTTTGGTTGGTATGCCTCAAGTGTAACCAATGACCAGTTTTTCTCTGATGATACTCATACTATTTTAGATAAGGTACGGTTGCTAATCTAAAAACTGCCTTGTAAGACAATGTAATGTATCTATATTTCACCAAGAAGTAGCTCCATGCAGTGTATTGACATATATTCCAGGTACAGATGTGCCTCAACAATGCACTCAACAACCAGAAATAAACATATTGTGTGCAAGGAAGACACAAAAGTTTTTTTCCAAATCTCCAGATCAGAAAATTACAATTTCAAATCTTATCATGATGGATAGAAAATCTCTGACAAGAAGATGTGTGCTTGTGAAGAGTTTCCTCAAATATATGGTGATAGATGTCTCTGACTGATGCTTGAATTGTTCCCAAATTTAACAGGACGGTTCTTCATTTTCTTCCATAATGGTAGGTTTAAAATACAATGAAAAAAAGCAAGAAAGCCCCCTCTGTTCTTTTAAAAAAACCTGCTTTGAATCTTGATTTAATCCAGTGGTGTCCAATCATGGCAAACTTTAAGTCTTGTGGACTTCAACTCCTAAAGTTCCATGGCTGGCTGGAGATGTCTGGAGGTTGAAGTCCACAAGTCTTATAATTGCCTAGTTGGACCCCCCCCCGATTTAATCAAACAAAGATGGAGACCTGTTCAAGCTTTACACTAAGCACTTTCTTCCTTTGACTATCTAGTTAGAGAGTTTCAGTCTGATTGGAGCATGTGTCCTGCACAACAACATCATGTTATAGAATATTATCATTTTTCCCTGCAGGAAAGCAGGAGGCAGATGTGGCGGAGGGTGGAGGAGGTGAAGTCAGAAGCAAAAGAGAAGAAGAGGAAGAGGAAGAAGAAGAAGAAGTAGTAGTAGAAGAAGAAGTGGAGGAGGAGGAGGAGGAGAAGTAGAAAAAGGAGGAGGAGGAGGAAGAAGAAGAGGAGGAGGAGGAGGAGGAATTCTGTAGTTGGAAGCTGTTTCTACTAAGTTGCACTAATAGTTTAATGAAAGCTGGGTGACTAATTCATAATGAATAATTTAACGGACAAAGTTAGCATTTCCTGCTTACAGAATTTCCTTCTAATGATTCATTATTTAAAAATTATGTAATCAACCATTTTAAAAATAACATTAAAAACACCCCAGATAAATGACTTGCCAATGACATTATGCCACCAGCATTTGCTCCTGGGAACCTTATACAGGAGTTGTAAATATCTGGAAAAATGATCACACTATGATTTCTCTCTCCACCACAACTCCCCTTTTATATCTGATACTTTAGCACGCTTGGTTGCCTTCTGAAGGAAACACGTGACTCTGGGGTGCCAAATGTAGTCTTCCATGAATATTCAGGAGGCCGTCCAACTTGGAAATTAGGTTTCTGCAAACATTTTTGTCATTAAACTATAAATGCATGTTTTTAAAATGCCAATACATATGCAAGTAGAAACTCAACACTCCTGAAATCGCAGAATGTCTATATTCCATTAGCTAAGATGCTTGGAGGCATAAAGGCAAATAGTTTAGAGGGTCCTAGAATTGAGGCAGGTTCTTCAGAGCTTCTAGCAAACCTCCTATTGCTAGGTGGTTTGCAGAAAGTCATATCTGGATTCATTTTTCTCAGTCACACCTCTTTGTCTCTCTCCAAAATCTAACAATCCAACTGTGTCTGCAGCCGACAAAAGAATGTGCTCAGCATCAGTGCCTCATCAATGTTCTAAAGCAGGAACTAAGCGCTGTGAGAGGATGTGCAATTAAGACCTTCTCTTACTTTGTTAATTATTCATTAAAATCACATTTGTTTTGTTACTCATCTGTTAGACTGACATTTGTTTCAATACTTCTATTTCGTTCTTCCCCTCCCGCCAACTTGCTTTTGATTCTTGGCTCTTGGTTTTTCATTGTCTGTTTTGAGATCTGCCATCATGCCTCAGGCAGAGGTGGTATTCAGCAGGTTCTGACCAGTTCTGTAGAACCGGTAGCGGAAATTTTGAGCGGTTTGGAGAACCAGCAAATACCACCTCCAACTGGAGATTTTACAGTATCCTTCCCCTGCCACGCCCACCAAGCCACACCCACAGAACTGGTAGTAAAAATTTGAATCCCATCACTGGCCTCAGGTATTATTTGCAAACTTCTGCATCCAACGCTCTTCTTTTCCTGAACTTCATTTTTTTTGGCCTAAATATACTGCAAAAAATACTAGATATTGGGAAAATAAAGAGCAGGTGCTTTGTGGTATGACCAGCATTTTGGTCAAACCATGGTCAGCTTTATGTGCTATGAAAGCAGGTGTTCATTTAATTCAAGGTGGATAGATTGAGAAAGAACCAATCAGCAACATTTGTGCGTTAGGCTTAAAATCCAAAGTTTAAGACATCCACATTCCCATGGATTTAGGTGTTGCAAGACCTAACCCAGGGAAGGTTAGCCTTCTCATGGAGATGGCACCTAAAAAATTGCTTTCACCCCACAGAGGTGGTATTCAGCAGGTTCTGACCAGTTCTTGAGAACTGGTAGCAGAAATTTTGAGTAATTCGAGAACCAGCAAATATCACCTCTGACTGGTCCTGCCCCCATCTATTCTCTGCCTCCCGAGTCCAAACTGATCTTCTTTGGTTGCTCTGCACAGGAGAATGGAGCTGGAAAGCAGGTTAGTGGGGTGGGGAGGGAATGGGGATTTTATAGTATCCTTCCCCTGTCATGCCCACCAAGCCATGTCCACAGAACCGGTAGTAAATTTTTTTGAATCCCACCACTGCCACCCCAGTATGCCTCTGCAGAGAAAATGGCTACATTGGTGCCAGTTCTCTGATCCTACAGGCTCATCCATGGAGTGTGATGTTGGGGACTCACAACAAAAAAAACCCCCAAACACTATTTCTCCTCCTTCCCTCTCCTCCACCCCCTTATAATATCTACTGCCATGAGTAGCAGCATAAGTGAGGAAGTGTCGGAGCTGCCATAATTTACTTCTCATTCACTAGCTGTCAGTTTGCTATGAACTATGGGGGGAGTACGCTGGTGGGAAGGAGAGCTACTCATCGTACCTTCCAGAGACAGCACCTTAAGGTCAAAGCTCGAAATGTAATGCAATGACTCACCAACCAGCCTGCCATTGAAGAGATGGTTCCCAAAATAATTTATGCAAACCTAATTGGACAACAAGGCACCAGGGAAGGAGAGGAACTGGCTGGGGAAGGTTAACTGGGAAAGTTTGCCATGCAAACGTCAGTTCTGGCTTTGTTATACTGTAACCCACTCGGCTTTTAGTAAAAGTATACCTTTCACTACAAATGGAATCAAGGGTCATGGTGCCTTCGTCTTCTGCTCTCCTATGATAACTCCATAGGATCTAGGAATAGTCAGCACAAGACTAATGGGTCTTCTGCTGCTAGCAATTGGCTTTCAAAGAGCTCCCATGTGGACATCCTGTTTCCCCTGCTTCTGGCAAAGACCCAACATTTGTTCTTCTTTGGTACCAAGGTAGAGTGCAGACTGAAAGTCCAATCCACATACTTTTTATTCCAGCATCCATCCTTTCTGAAGGCTTCTGTGCAGTTGAGATCTGTCAGTGTACAAGAAATTAGGAGCTGGGATAGCCATAACAAGTCAGCCTATATATATATAGTTCTGTGCTTCCTTTTGTCCTTGTCCTTGCTATCATGTTGCAAGAGCTCCATGGGTATTGTATATATGCATCATGCTTTATATTATTGTGTATAAAGAAGTTTCTTCTATAAATGAATCCTGCTGAATTATTTAATTGTATGCTGGTTGGATTGCTACAAACTCTAACAAGATCAGCCCTACATCACTAATAGGGAACTGACTTCAGTGTGATCATTGTTGCTTTGATGCTATTGTTATGTTGGGTTTTGAACCTTATGCTCTTCCCTTGAGTTGAATAACAGTTATACAGGTAGTCCTTGACTTACAACAGTTCATTTAGTGACTGTTCAAAGTTACAACAGCACTGAAAAAAGTGATTTATGACCATTTTCAAAGTTGACCTCTGCAGCATCCCCATGATCACATGATCAAAATTCAGATGCTTGGCAACTGGTTCATATTTATGAGCATTGTTGTGTCCCAAGGTCTACCTATTGCGACCTTGATAAGTAAAGACAATGGGAAATCCAGATTCACTTAACAACCATCTTACTAACTTAACAACTGCAGTGATTCACTTAACAACTTTGTCAAGAAAGGTTGTAAAGTGGGACAAAACTCACTTAGCAACAAAAATTTTGGGCTCAACTATGATTGGAAGTCAAGGACTACCTGTACAAGTCATCATGAATGTCATTATATAGTGTTGTGTTTCTTAAACTCATCAACTTTAAAATGGGTGGACTTCAACTTCCTTGTTGGCTGGGGATTCCGGGAGTTGAAATGCACCCATTTTAAAGTTGCCAAAGTTGAGAAACACTTATGTAGTATATAAACATTGGTTATGCTGATTTACACATAGCAATAGCACTTAGACTTATATACTGCTTCACAGTGCTTTTACAGCTTCTCTAAGCAGTTTACAGAGTCAGCCTATTGCCCCCAACAATCTGGCTCCTCATTTTACCCACCTTGGAAGGATGGAAGGCCGAGTCAACCTTCAGCCTGATGAGATTTGAACTGCCAAATTGCAGACAGACAGCAGTCAGCAGAAGAAGCCTGCGGTACTGCACTCTAACCACTGCACCACCTCAGCTCATTATAATCCAAATCTCAGAAAGAAGATATTTTTAAGCAATATTTACCTGATTACAGTTTGATATCGTACCATTGTTCATTGAAGGCAGATGTGGAAGGAAAGATGGGTTATAAATGTATTATTGAATGCATTCAGATTGATAGCTATAATTAGGCTGCAGGTATATGGATAATTATTGCCTTCAACAGTTTAATGAATTACAGCATTGGTCTGATACCAGCTTGTAGGAAGCAATAAACACATGGTAATTGAAATCCTTCATCAAGCTGTTTTCTTTTTCATTTCATTTTTGAAACCTGTTTCAATCATTTTCCCCTTCTGTTGCTTTTTTACCTGGAAGGGAAATTTTTTCCCCACTCAGCATTCATTAAAAAGAAGCAATTTTAATTCCATCAAACATTTATTTGCAAGCATGCATGCACAGGCACACACGCAGAGATGATACAAGGTGTATTTTCTATGTCTTGAACATGGAAATGATGGAAGAGGTTGACTGTGCTTTAATATTAAGATAACCTTCTCATGGTTCTAAGATATTTTCCAGCAATCCCAGAATGCATTGAATTTCTCTTCTGAGTGGTGCGGTGACCTATAGGTGGAGCTCCCGCCTCACAATCAGGTGGCTGTGAGGTTCAATCCTAGATACACTGAGAATGTATCTGCTGCAAAAAAACTCCACATTGGTGACAGGAAGGGCATCTGGCCAGTAAACACTCAGCTCCATTCAGTTGCCCAGACTCCCCCCCCACCGTAAGAGATTATGAGGTCATTAAAAGAGACTGCTGATGATTAAATTTCTCTTCTGAGGCTGGAAAGAAACCTACAGCACTAAAAGGCAATCCCTAAACCTTGATTTCATGCTCCCTTTAGATCCTGCATTTTGTCCAACAGAGGCTTGAGTTCTTCACTAGTCTTGGAATTTCTGTTGGGAGAAAGGTGCCTTATTTTAAATCAGTGAAGGAGGAAAGAGCGAGGCTAAGATTCAGTTTAGAGATTTAATTCAATGTGATCCAATAATCGTGTCATTTGATGATTGAATGTTTTTGCAAAAATGTTTTGCAAAGTTTTTCAAGTTTCAAGTAAAACACGCAATCCTCAAAAAAGGCTTTGAACTGAGTTTATGTTCTGAATCAAATTGAGCACATTGATATTGAGAGCTGAGACCGTGTTGAGGAAATTATTTTGGAGATTCATTTCAATTAATCAAATTGATGATTTGAATTAGTTTGAGGATGATTCACAAAGCTTTCCCAGCTTCATGCTGCAACCCAGAGTCCCATTATAAGTCCTTGACTTATAATGCTTCATTTAATGACCATTCAAAGTTACAACGGCACTGCGAAAAGTGACATGACCATTTTCACAGTTATGATGGTTACAGCATCCCCATAATCTGGTGATCAAAATTCAGGCCCTTGGCAATGGGTTCGTATTTATGACTGTTGCTGTGTCCCAAGAATCAAGTGATCCTTCTGATAAGCAGAGTCAACAGGGAAGCCAGATTCTCTACTCCCAAAATTGGTGGAAGTTTTCAAAGGTGATTGGTGCCCTGTAGGGTGGAGAGGAGGGGGCTTAAAGTCTTCAGGATGGCAGACGAAACCTCATAGGACCTGCCCTTTTCCTAAGACATGTACCAAAAGGGTGGGTTTGCATTGTGGCTGTCAGGATTCTGGCAGTTACTCCAATTAAATCATGAGTCTTGAGCCAAACTTCCAAAACTTCAAAAGGATTTATTGGGAGTTAACATGTCCAGCACTGCCTGGGTGTAGACAACTCTGAGACAAATAATTCATTGTCACCCTTGACCCTGGTTTCCCCCCACCCCCTGGGTGTATCGTAATTCATATTCTCCTGTAGGACACATCCATAGCCAAGAGTCATCAATCATGCTCTCCAGTTAGAATTTTGTGCTGCAGAAACTTCAGTCACCTAGTTACAATTTATAGAATGCACTTTTGATTTCCAAGCTGCCGCACTGCTCTTTCAAACCCCTTTCCCCCCTCCCTTTCTGTTGGCAACTCTAAAACAACCATAGAAATATTTTATGAGTTGACAGTGACACTCTTCCTGTTGTCTTGCCAAACTTGCCACTAACCTGTACATCCCTCTATGACAAGGGTGTCAAACTCAAGGCCCAGGGGCTGGATCTGGCCCATGTGGTACTTAGATCTGGCCTGCAGGACCATACTGGAAACAGTGAAGGACCAGCCCACGGTGCTTCTACCAGCAGAAATGGGCTCCCAAGCTCAGGAGCCTGTTTTTGCTGGCAGAGCGCTCAGGGCACCACAGGCAGCCCGACAGGATTGATGTTGAGCTGGCCATGCCAACCCTGGTCATGCCCACCCTGGCCTCCAGAGGTCAAACACAATCCCAATATGGCCTTCAATGTAATTGAGTTTGACAACCCTGCTCTAAGAGGGGCAAGACTTTGTATTTAAAATAAACTTTACAGCTGCCTACAATGAAGTAGAGAAGAGGCTGGTGAAAACGCTGGCCTTTGTAACAAGGCAGTGACAATGTCCCAGACTTTCCACTGTAAGGGCAGTCCTTGACTTACAACAGTCCTTTTATTTCTAATTACATTTATATGCTGCCCTTCTCCGAAGACTCAGGGCGGCTTACAATTTCTGGGATACAACCCAATGCGCTCAGCAATAGCCTTCATTCCATTGTATATGTGACCATTCAAAGTTACAATGGCACAGATGAAGTGACTTACAATCTTGTTCACACCTATGACCATTGCAAGATTCCGAACGGTCACGCAATCACAATGCAGACGCTTGGCAACCGACTCACATTTACGATGGTTGCAGTGTCCTGAGGTCATGTGATCACCTTTGGTGACCTCCTGATGAGCGAAGTCAACAAGGAAGCCAGATTCACTTAACAACCAGGTTACTAACTTAACAACTGGCAGTAATTTGCTTAACAACTGAGGCCAGAAAATGGGGCAAAGCTCACTTAACAAATGTCTCACTTAGCAACATAAATTTTGGGCTCCACTGTAGTCATAAGTCAAGCACTACCGCCATTGTCTACAAAATCAGAACCAAACTTTTTAAAAAAATTGTCCCCATTTTTTCCCTTCTCCGCATCTCTTTTCCAAGGGCTTCCCCACAAACACAGACTAGCAGTGTTGTAAGAATTTCAGAGTCATTCAAGAGGCCCATGGAGTTTGTACTGGCTGCCTCTTTACAATTGGAACCCTGTATTTAACCAATTCCAGTGCCCCTATGCAACAAGATTTGCAGTCTTTTTTTAACTGTATATAAACTATATACCAGGTTTGACATCTTTCTAAGCATAGCCATGCTTCCTATCAAACTGATATGTGTAATTGGTTGACCCGACCATATCTGAGATTACAAAAAAAAGAAAAAAATAAGAAAAAATAAGGGGTGAGTCAACTATTTGGTACCCTGAAGAAATTGGTTGCAAAGGATAGATCCAAGCTGCATCAGGTCACTCATTGGCATTCAGCACCATGGCTAGAGCATGAATGAAAGAAAAAAAAATGACACTAGAGATGACACAGAAAAACGCTAAGGGGTGAGACCAGGAAATTAGTTTTGCTGCAGATTCTTTTCTTTACAAGACTTCCAGGTAGCTAAAATATCTTCTGGTGGTGTTGTGGTTGGGGGGTTGATGGTGATGGTGATGGTGGGGGCTTAACAGGGACTGGGAAAAAAAAGAGAAGGATGCTTTCCTTGCATGGTTTTTTGCAAATGGAGTTTTCTCGGCACCCTTTAGTGACTGATATTTATTTATTTATTTATTTATTTATTTATTTATTTATTTATTTATTTTATTTTATTTAATTTAATTAGTCAATGCTTACAAGATAATAGGTATAAGCATAAACATAGTTATAAATACATGGATACATATAAGAAAATAAAAGAAACAATAGGACAGGGACGGTAGGCACTTTGGTGCTCTTATGCACATCCCCTACAGACCTCTTAGGAAAGGGGTGAGGTCAATAGTAGACAGTCTAAGGTTAAAGTTTTTGGGGTTTGGGGAAGAAACCACAGAGTCAGGTAGTGTATTCCAGACATTGACCACTCTGTTGCTGAAGTCGTATTTCCTGCAATCAAGTTTGGTGTGGTTAACCATGAGTTTGTATCTATTGTGTGCTCTTGTATTGTTGTGGTTGAAGCTGAAGTATTCATTGACAGGAAGGACATTGCAATGTATGATTTTATATACTATACTTAGATCGGACCAAAGACGGCGTAGTTCTAGGTTTTCTAGGTCTAGAACCTCAAGTCTGGTGGCATAAGGTATTCTGCAACGAGTAGAGGAGTGGAGAACTCTTCTTGTGAAATATTTCTGGACTTTCTCAACTGTGTTAATATCAGATAAGCAATGTGGGTTCCAGACTGGTGAGCTGTATTCAAGTATTGGTCCAGCAAATGTTTTGTATGCTCTAGTTAGTAGTGTGATATTACCAGAGAAAAAGCTATGAGAAAAAAATATGCAGTACATCATATGTGCAGTGCCATACTTATAGAGATATGCTATTAAAGCAACAGCAAAACATCACAAGTTACAGCATCGTTTCAGATTCTGGAGAGTCTACCAGCCCCTGCAAGATTATTATTTTTTAAATTAATCTTAATCTTTAAGATTAATTTTAAGGAATGGATCACATCATAAAGTTTCATTCATGAAAGCTCTATGCCCTGACACTTGTAACTCTGCCATAAGACACTGTCTTCATTGTCTGGAGATGAGAATGCCCTTTTTAACATGATAATGTAGGAAGCAATCACACATGGAAGAAGGCATTCTTCAGATCAGATCAGAAATGCATTTTTGTACATGGTCAGGATTGAATCTCTCCAACATTGGGTTCATTTCAGGTGATCACACTGTTGGAGAGATTCCTTTACTAAGCAACACCTTGGATGTGGAAACTGATTGTGAAAAAGGGAATTCAGATAAAATGCTCTGACAGTTCTTCAATGTGCAGGAAGTGTACATGTATATATGACCAGTCTTTAAAAGCTACTAAGAAGGCTTGATGTCTATGGAGATTCTCAGTCAAGATGTCTTCACTTCTCATCCTAGAAGCTTCTTCAGCTCTGACTGATGATGGGGAATGGAAGGATTTATACTCTTCAAAGAAAAACCAGGAAGTCCAGTTGCCTCTTGAAAAAAGCACTTTTGAGACAACCATGACCATGACTGAGAATCTCCATAGATATTTAGCAATGCACTTTGAGATGAACACCCTTCCAATGGTGCAGGAGTAGGAACCATTTCCAGAAAAATTGCAGACTACAGGAACCATTTGCACTTCAGTTTGAGAAAGGAATGCAAATGACCAGCTGTTGGCAAGGAGTAAAAATCTTTCCATTCCCCACCATCCAGTCAGAGCTGAAGAAGCTTCTTGCATGAGAAGCAAAATGTCTTCAGAAAGTCTAGTAGCCTCTTGAAAAATGCACCTTTGGGATAATAAGGCTTATAAAATTTGGTTTGATTTGATTTAATGAGATTTCTATGCCGCCCTATCTCTGGAAAGATTCACGGCAGCTTACAATAATAAAAATATAATAAAAGTACAAATATTTAAAAAAACCCCATTAAATATGAAATCCCACTAAACGAATAAAACTAATAAAAACAATTACTAAAAAACCCACCCCAACCATCAGTCCAGGCTGGCAAGTTGGAAAAGCCATGTTTTTAGGCCACGATGGAAGGACTGGAGGTCAGGGGCCACCCAGAGCTCCAGGGGTAGCTGATTCCATAGGGTGGGTGCTCCCATAGAGAAGGCCCTACTCCTGGGGGTCGCCAGCAGACATTGCCTGGCCAACGGCACCCCAAGGAGGCCCTGCCGGTGGGAGCGCACAGGACGTTGGGAAGCCGTTACTGGCAGCAGGGTCTCCTGCAAATACCCCGGTCCTATGCCATGTAGGGCTTTATAGGTCAACACCAGCACCTTGAATCTCACCCAGAGAGCAACCGGTAACCAGTGCAGCTCACGCAGGAGGGGTATAACATGGGAGTATCAGGGCACTCCCATCACAACTCGCACCACTGCATTCTGGACAAGTTGAAGCCTCCGGGTGGTCCTCAAGGGCATCCCAATGTAAAGAGCATTGCAGTAGTCCAGATGGGAGGTAATGAGCATGAGTGACCGTACATAGGGCAACTCGATCCAGATAGGGGCGCAACTGACGCACCAGGAGAACCTGGGCAAATGCCCCCCCTGGCCATGGCTCCCATCTGCTCCTCCAAACTGAGCTGTGCATCCAGGAGGACACCCAAGTTGTGAACCCTATCTATTGCATGTCATATGTGGCAATGCTTTATTTCAACACAGTTGTGTTGATTCTTTCTCAGAGTACTATGAAGGCAGAAAATTTTGAACTGTTTTTAAAAAATATGCTTCTCTGAAACCGAACTGCTTTTAAAAAATATGCTTCTCTGAAAAATCAAACTCATTAATTTATGGAACTGTGGACTGCCACAACATATGGTAATTTTAAAGTATTTTTGGTTCATTCGTTAATGACTGCTAATAACCATAAGCTGGTTATTACATGCTTAACTGGGTCATGGGTGACATATGAATATCTAAAATTAGTTAAGTGTGGGATTAGGAGAGCCAGCTTTAATCCCAATGGGCCGCAGATGTATTTAGAGTTATACTCCCCTCTGTGAGCCAACTGAGGTTTCCAAACTGCTACATCTAGTCAAAAGAGAGCTGGGTTTACTACTAGTTTTGAGCCATCCCTAAAGAGCTGTAGTGACGCAGTGATTAGAATGCAGTGCTGCAGGCTAATTCTGCCAAGTGCTAGCAGTTCGATCCTGACTGGCCCAAGGTTGACTCAGCCTTTCATCCTTCCAAGGTCAGTAAAATGAGGACCCAGATTATTGGGGGCAATAGGCTGACTCTGTAACTACTTAGAGAGGGCTGTAAAGCACTGTAAAGTGGTATATAAGTCTAAGTGCTATTGCTATTGCTATTCTTCTAAGAAAAAGAATTGGAAGTACAAAAAAACCATAGGTAATGTTTAAGTTTTTTATTTATTTATTTAGCGTATGGCATCTACAGAGCTCATGTAATCACTGATATACAAATTTAGTTTAAATAAAGGGTCCACAGATATATTTGTGTAAGATATGTGGACAATACAATATAGGAGATAATATATTAAGATAAAATCATAATAAGATAACAATAGTGCTTAGACTTAAACTGCTTACAGAGTCAGCCTATCACCCCCAACAATCTGGGTCCTCATTTTTAACACCCTCAGAAGGATGGAAGGCTGAGTCAACCTTGAGCCTGGTGAGATTCGAACTGCCAAATTGCAGTCAGTGGGCAGTCAGCAGAAGTAGCCTGCAGTACTGCACTGTAACCACTGCGCCACCACAGCCAAGATCAAGATCACCAAGATATGGAGCCAAAGAATTGCAACAGGATAGATGTTATAATTATAATTATAATTCAATATCTAAAGAAGCTAACCATTTAACTGTTTTTGGTGTGGCTGTGGTGAGATCATCCCAGGTGGCCTTGAAATTTCCTGAGGAGACATTCTTGAACTATATGTGTTATACTTTGTTCCAGGGCCACCACAGTTGCATTGTGGTCTCTAGGCCATTCCCCACTTAAAGAATTTTGCCTTAGTAAGTATGGCCTGTCCTGATTCTATTCAGGTGGCTTCATATTTTGTGGGGCAGCTGCATTCCTGAAAGTGGTTTTGTTGGGTTGATGGTTTGATAGTCAAGCTGAAGGAAGCTATTCCATATCATAAAGTAACAAGCCTTCCGGAGAACATATTAAAAAACTGATATGTCATGGTTTCTGTGGGAGGCACCACTAGTAAATCTTTTTCCATTAAGAATGGTTTGTCACAGGGATCAGTTCTAGCCAGTGGTAGTATTCAAATTATTTACTCCTGGTTCTGTGGACGTGGCTTGGTGGGCGTGGTGTGGCTTGGTAGGTGTGGCATGGCTTGGTGGGTGTGGCTTGGTGGGCATGACAGGGGAAAGATACTGTAAAATCCCCATTCCCTCCCCACCCCACTAACCTGCTTTCCAGCTCCATTCTCCTGTGCAGGGCAACGAAAGAAGACCCAGCTGGGACTTTGATCAGCTAGGACTTGGGAGGCAGCGAATAGATGGGGGCAGGGGCAACCAGAGGTAGTATTTACCAGTTCTCTGAACTACTCAAAATTTCTACTACCGGTTCTCCAGAACCTGTCAGAACTGGCTGAATACCACCTCGGGTTCTAGCCCCCATCCTATTTAATCTATATACTAGTGTTTTACCAGAAACCAACTCTGAAAAATGTTTAGGTAATATAAGGAAAAATAATTAAGCATAGGGTGAACAAAATTTTTGTATTTGAAATAGCCCTCTCTCCACTTTTGGACAGCAGTCTCTGGAACATGATTCAGATCGTGTTCTAAATAACTCCTCACATCACCTGTAAAGGATTTAGTTTTTGGTTTTCATCCTGGTTTGTTTCACTGTTCCCCAGACTGATCCTGCTATGTTTACCTACTGTAGGAAGTTAGAGAATAGGATCCATCTGTGCAAATTGATCTAGGAACATGTGATCTCTCTTGCACAAAATAAAAATTTGCAACACACTTGCCTTTGGTGTATATATCCTAATAAAATTATAATTAAAAAAGTCCTTATAGAATTGCATTTTATTTTTTAATATACAGGGAATTTTTTTTAAAAAGAAGTTGCTACTATACAGTGATAATAAAACAAGAATGGAATTCATGAGAAGATAAAAAGTCAATCACCCTGGAATGTCAGAAAAAGATTTGAAAATGTATTCTTACACATAAAGACTGAATTCTAAATCTTAGAGTTTTTTTTTTAATTTTGCTCATTAAGACTGCATTTCTGAGGCCCAGTTTTAGAGGCCTTTCATATTAGTAATTTATTATTAACACTAAAAGTACTAAAATCAGACTCAAACTATAATTAATCACCCTTGCTAACAAATCACAGTTTATGTTAACTACATTATACCTTCCTTGCATATAATGCCAATGAGTGTCAAATGAAGAACTTTATAAATGATAATAAAATCTTGATTTAATGGCTCAGTGTAAAAGGTATCATGTTAAATCCAAATTTGCATAAATTGTGTCAATTTATGCCATTTGTATCATTCTGAATATAGATAAAATTGCATCATTTGCAGTAAAATCTTGATTTAACAGACACCCACAATTTAATGGATATATCATTCAGTATAGAATACTAGTAGAGTAACCCCTTTTTAATGGCTGAGCAATTTTTGGATAAAAAAGTTGCTCAACCATTAAAAAAGATTTACTATACTAGTATTCTGTACTGAGTGTTATATACAATTGCAGGTATGCAATAGGAATAATTGATTTACTTATTCTCAGTATAGCCATTTTGCCTGGATGAAGGTTAAATTCACCCACATGCATCTTTACAAGTTCAGGAATTCTATGGTTTCCTTGGGATAATATATATGAAAGTGAGTGTCATCAGAATGTGAAGGAGTTACTCTTTGTGAGTTTATGTAGATAGCAGCTAAACACATTGACCTTGTCAGCTGGAAAGCTGAAATCCCAGGTTTGAGACCCAAGTGTCGTGCAACAGGGTGAGCTCCCGTTACTTGCGCCAGCTCCTGCCAACCTAGCATTTGAAAGCATGCAAATGTGAGTAGATAAATAGGTACCACTTTGGTAGGAAGGTAACAGCGTTACGTGTGTCTCAGTGTATGGTCATGCTCAGGGGTGGAATTCAAATTTCTTAACAACCAGTTCTGTGCGCATGGCATAATTTGTGGGCGTGGCTTGGTGGTCATGTGACTGGGTAGGTGTGGCTTGCTCTATTAGGCGTAGCTTGGTGGTCATGTGACTGGCTGGGCGTGGTTTGTATGTAAATATTGTAAATATTTATGTAAATATTGAATTTTTAATAAAAAAGATCAACTTTTATCCAAACTCAGGCAAAGCAGGCAGGCTGATTGAGTTGCTCACAGAATCACAGATTCACTCACAGATCTACCTTTCTGTAATCTGCTGCCTGAATCTGCACTGCAAAATAAAAGCTTCAGTCCTAAGGAAGGTTCAGCTCTGCTCTCAGGCCACTCCCTCCCCCAACCCCCTGAATACCAGCCCTGACTGGGCCTCAGGGAAGCCTCCTGGGCGAAGGCGAAGCACTAAAACAGCGATTTAGATTAGCTAGAAAGCAACAAATCCAACTATTTTCTGCTTTCTAGCTAATCTAAATCACCCGGCACAGCTGATAGTTGGAACAGCTGATCCTCGGGGGGAAGGCGGAGGAAAAATAGCAACTTACCAAAAATTAGGTGAAGGCACAATGCAGGTCAGTTGGATGGCATGCATGCCAGGTAAGGAGTGACTGGGCAGGATGGGGCGGGACCAGCCAGTGGTGCGATTTGCTGGTTCTTTGAACTGCACAGAATCGTAACAACCAGTTCTATAGAATCAGTCTGACTAGGTAGAATACCACCCTGGAAATTGTCTTCTGACAATGCTGGCTCCCTCGGCTAAGAGACAGGGATGAGCACTGGCCCCTAGAGTTGGATATGATTGGACAGGGTAAACCTTTATCTTTACAGAGACAAGATAACACATTGCAGAAATATACAAAGCTGTGAATAGAACAGAATTAGGAGTAATCTCTTTTTAATATAACCTTATTCATTTTTTAAACTACAAAGCTAACAGGAAATGAATAGTCAAGTGAGAATCAAAGTCAGAATATAAAGAAAAATAGCAGATAGAAGTGAAATGAAATAAAAAAGTATGTAGAAAGAAACAAAGATATAAAAAGAAAGAATGACTTCTGACTTCCTTTACATTAGATATAAACCTGACTTTAAGTCTTGCTGTACAATTACAACGTAACCTCTAGTTTTTAATAATCTGAAACTATTAGAGGTAAATGTTCCCCTCACACATAGTGCTAGTTGTTTCCAGCTCTAGGGGGTGGTGCTCGTCTCCGTTACAAAGCCAAAGAGCAAATGCTGCCCGAAGACATCTCTGTGGTCATGTGGCTGGCATGACTAAAGGCCGAAGGCGCACGAAACGCTGTTACCTTCCCACCAAAGTGGTGCCTATTTTTCTACTTCCATTTTTACATACTTTCAAGCTGCTAGGTTGGCAGAAGCTGGAACAAGTAACAGGAGCTCATTCCGTTATACAGCGCTAGGGATTCGAACCACCGAACTGCCAACCTTTCTGATCGATAAGCTCCGCGTCTTAGTCATAGTTTTACTCAGTCAAATCCATATGTCATTGGTTCATTTTTTACTGTTTATGTAAAAAGTCCAAAAGGGGTTTCCAATTAGTATTAAATTTAGCCAAGGTCCTTTTTCTAATCAGATCCATCAGTTTCATCATCCCATATGGCTCCATCAGCTGAATCAACCTCTCTTCCATTGTAAGTATTGTCAAATCCTTCCAGTGTTGGGCACATAGAGGTCCTACTATTGTTATCATATACAGTATGAGAACAAAATACTGTGTAACCTTTCCAAATTGATGTCTATCAACCCTAACAAAAATATCTCTGGTCTGAATTATATATTGACCTTCAAAATCTTTTGAATTAATGTATGTATTCCAATTTTGCTTAGTTTTTTCACAAACCCACCAAAAGGAGCAAAAAGTCCTTTCTTTGTACTAACCTCTCAGTTGGGGGGGGGGAGCCCAACTCTAAAATCACTTTCTTAGATTAAACAAAATAGAAGGAAACTAAACTTTATGGAATCAAAAGCAATCAAAATTCCAGATGAACCAATCAAGCTGCACTCTCCAATTTATTCACTAGCTTAAATCATCCACTAGAATGACCAAACCTGCTTCCTTCCTATGTTAATTTAAAGAGGCAGTGGATGATGATGAATATTAAATTTATAAATAGAACTCCTGTTCAGTCATGCCTCCTTCCAGAAGTCTTCATTTTTTAGTCCCTACTCCCTTCCATAGGATGATTTTTTCCCTATTCTTCTAATCTTTCTACTAATACTTTTTGGTACTTTCAAAAAACTTTAGTTTTTCTGACCTCTGTTTTCTACATGGATGGTACTTGGAGAAGGGGTATCCTTATTTGTGGGAACAATGTCCAATATGTTGCACTGCATGTATTTTCTGCATATTGCCCATCATGCTTTAATTCACTATAGTATTCAATATTTTTTATTCTGTTGAGAAATGAACAATCATCTCTTTCTCTCTAATTTATCTACAGTATCTCTATATCTATCTATATCTATCTATCTATCTATCTATCTATCTATCTATCTATCTATCTATCTCTATCATCTCTTTATCAATCTATCCCATCTACCCTGTTTCCCTGAAAATACGACCTACCCTGAAAGTAACTCCTAGCTTGATTTTTACATGTGTGCCCAATATAAGCCCTACCCCCAAAATAAGCCCTAATTAAGATCCTGCCCACTCAAGTGCACTGGTAAAAATTAAGCTAGGGTGAGGATGGGGGATTGGACAGTTGTAGCCAGGCCTCGCACACCCGGACCCCTGCCTTGCTGGCCCATTTCTTCTGTAGCCAGCAAGGCTGGCAAGGCTTTTCCTGAAGGCCTCTGTAGCTGATAACAAAGGTCCGGATCAATCCAGAGCTCTGCTATCAGCTGCAGAGGACTTCAGGAAAGCCTTGCCAGCCATAGAAGAAGTTCCTGAAGGCCTCCGACAGTGAAAAGGAGGCCAGGGGTGACATGTGCAAGTTAGGTTAATCAGCGGGTGACATCCCCTGAAAATAAGACCTGGTGCCTTTTTTGGTAGCAAAAAAATATATAAGACAGGGTCTTATTTTTGGGGAAACATAACATCACTACCCACCCACCCACCCACCCACCCAATCAACCAACCATCCATCCATCTCATTAATATTTTGATAAAGAATTGTGTTAGGGTTTGGGCTGTCCATATGCAAAAACAATAAAATAGTTCAACAGCCATTTTGATATCAAATTGGAACAAAATAGACAATAAATTATGCTGATAAATTAATATCTCCTACTCCTTTTCTGTAATAACCAGTTAAATGGATTTCATGCAGCAGCTAACAAGGGATGCAGAAAGTAGATTGGCTTAACAGTAACCAGAAGGCAATTACTATATTAGGACTAATGTGAAGGAATGAGTTGCCCCAATTAACTAGCCTAGTAGTTAATTAACTACCCTGGAATCTGAATACCAAATTGAGTGAAATATCTGACTAAACAGAAGGGCTTGAATTATCTATTAGAAGATGACTTTGAATGGACTCTGAACACTACCTGACCAGCCCCAATTTAATATTACTTTCTGAAGCAGGATTAATTTTTTTTTGAAATCTTGGTGGCATTTTGAGATCGTGCACTGAGTTGTTGCTGTTTATAGATTGAAAAATTTATTGAAGTCCATCATAACTATCTTCTAAGAAATAAGATAGCAGCTCTCTTCCTTCTCAGAGCAGAGACAGAGAGGAAAAAAAAACCCACCAGCCTTGACTGCTTTTTTTTTTTTGACCAGTCTTTTCCTGTTGTCAAAAATGCAAGAAAACCTGTTGACACTTTTCATGGCATAAATAAAAAGATTATCACCTGAGAGGATAAGCACATCAAGTTATAGTGAAATACTCGGCTGCCAAAAGAACTTGCCACCCCATACTCCTTTGATAGACATGCTTTTTAAAAAAAAATATGGTTGTTTTTCTCCATACTTTAAACATTTATCTGTATATTTAAAACTTCCCAGATCTCACCTTGTGTTTGCTCTCTAACAATAAAGGGTTGGAGTTAAAAAGCCATGCATTGGGAAAAAAAGACACAATGGACCTTTTTCCAGATCAGGAAATCTGTTGGAAAATCTTGTTGGAAGCTAAAACCCACCCCTCTCCTACAGAAATGAAATATTTTAGGATATATTAAAAAGGCAGAATATTTCCCCTAAAAGAGAAGTAGAAACTCAGAGAGGCAGAAACTCAGCCCCCCCCGACTTTTGCTAATGGGCCATTAAGGCCTGGACCATTCTATTCTACATAACAAAGATCTACCTCCTTCAGGCAAACTCATAATAGGAATTGCCCAAAGCCCTTTCATTACATCATCATCCAGCAAGGCTCAACCAAGCCTGGTACTCAGGACAGCCTACAGAGTTGCCCCTGCATGACCCCATGGGAGTCTGACAACCAATCAGAATACAAGCTGAAATTCAAAGCCCAACAGAGGGCATAAAACCCAAGGACTCTCAGCACCTCTTCCCTTTTTTCTTCGCCACAGAGCTCCAAGGCATGTGATCCTGTCCACCATTAAACCATCTTTCCAAACAGCCTCCATGTTTCCAGTGTCTTTTCCCCCACTTGGAACTGAACCCAGAAGGATACTTTCTTCCAACAATCTGGAAAAAAAAGTTATCTGCTTCTGTGCTGCCACAATTGATTTTCCTTCTTCCATGTCCATGATTCATAAGATTATTAGTGATCTTGGGTTCAGGGGTTTCCTGAAGCTAATGGCTGCCTAGGTTAACAGCCCTCCATGTTACCTCAGCTTTCAACTTCTCCCACCCATCATTAGCTGCCAGGAAATGCCTGACTCAGAGGTTATTATTGTTTAAATATTGCCTCTGAAAGCTTTTTATTACCCGCAATACATTTTGCTTTTGTGCTGCACTAGCAAGCCAAAGTATTAATATAATTAGCAATACAACAAATCAGGGAAAGGAGAGGAGATTTTTCAAGATGTACACAGGTCCTAAAGAGCACCGTTTTGTTCCTGGAGATCCATGCTATTGGATGGCTTCTTCTTCTTCTTACCCCTCCTCCACAAGTTTTATTAGATTTTTATTTTTAAATAAACATTGGTATCACTACATGAACAGTGTGGACCCTGGGTATAATTCATTTTGATATAAACATCAATAATGATATTCATAATGGTTGTTATATTAATCAAATGTATATAATCCTAGTATTAATATACTGTACATAATCAATATTATATTCCATTTTAACGCCAATGATGTCATAAGCATACATGATAATACCATCTTTCAACCTCTAATCATTTCCATCAAATTATTATTTACATTCTATTGTATAAAGATTATATCTGCTAATATTCCCCCTATTTCTTATTTCTCGCTCTATTTTAACTTCTAGTCAGGTCACCCTCGCTAATCCTAATATTAATAAACATGTTTATATAAGGCATAGCCCTTTATTATTTGATTGTTCAAAGTCACAATATGTCATTCAAGTGCCAGTCTTCCTATTATCCAAACATACCTTATAATACCCTCTTTCAACCTCCAATCTTTCCATCTAACTATTGCTTCATATAAAGGTGGGTATTCTTATTTCTACCTCTATTCCAATTTTTAATCAGGCTATCCTTATATTAGAAAAAAAAGAATATATATATATATATATATATATATATATATATATTTGTGTAAACATAAGTGTAAACATTAGTGTAAACATAAGTATAAACATGAGTAAGAATACAGGAAATAGGTACAAAGAAATGGGGACAATAGGACAGGAACGGGAGGCACAATGGTGAGGTTTAGGTTATATATTTAATATATATAATAATTGGATGGTTTCTTGATGATACCCCAAAGTCTGGGCAAAGGACACACCAACCCGTACCCTTAAATACAAATAGTCCTTGACTTACGACCACAATTGGGCCCCAGTTGTGAAGTGAATTTTGCTCCATTTTACAACCTTTCTTGCTGCAGGCATTAAGCGAATCTGCAGCAATTAAGTTAGTAGCACCACTGGTAAGTGAATGTGGCTTCCCTATTGACTTTGCTCATCAGAAGGTCACAAATGGGGATCACATGACTCTGAAATCGTCATAATATGAATAGGTTGCTAAGCTTCTGAATTTTGATTTTGTGACCATGGAGATGCTGCAACTGTGGTTAACTGGAAAACATTCATAAATCACCTTTTTCAGTGCTGTTATTGACTTCAAACGGTCACTAAATGAAGTGCTGTAAGTCAAGGACTACCTTAGTCCAAATTGTTTCCCTTTACATGTTGCTTTCTCTGCTGTGCAGTTTTCCTATTTTCGTCACTGTGCCTCAAAAAGAATAAATCCATAGAACATAGTACCATACGCATAGCCATTGTGAATCTGGCTAAACCCAATCTTAATCTGGGATTTTTTTTTTGTTATAACAGCTAGCTATTCTTCTTACTGGCAAACTGGATATGGAAAGATACCTGTTTCCTGCAGCATACAGCCTCCATCCCAGATATAATAGGATCCAATGGGACTTTTCTCCAAGACTGATATTCCTTGAGAAATTTGTCCTCCATGAAATTATCCTGTTTCATTTGAAAGAAGTCTAAATTAGTGGCCTTCTTGAGATCACGGGATAAAGAGAGCCAGAGGTTAATTAAAAGCTTTGCAAACAAATGAAGAGGAAGAATAGTGTAGAATTGGAAAAGGAGCAGAAAAGGACAGTCCAAATGATCGGGTGAATTCAGAAGCTTCTCTATAAAGGAAGCTACCAAGTTTGGATTTTGTTTTAAGCCTGGGCTAAAATATGTAGTCCTCAAGTCTGCCTCTGCCACACGGATCTGTCCTTTCCTGTTCACTTGTCTTAAATGAGGACATTAAGAGTTTTCTATATATGCGAAGTAAGAAGAATGAAGGTTTGGCACCAGTGTTCATCTGTGGTGGCCCCACCTTATGGAACAAGACACAGACACAGATAGAAACAGGGGTGCGATTCAACTGGTGTAACAACTGGTTCAGTGAGCGTGTGCTTTGTGTGTGCGCAGCATTTGAAAAACACTGCTTTTTCAGCTCTAAAACTTACCTTCTGCTGCAGTCCTGGTGAGTAAATCAGCTGAGAAGCAGCAAACAGCTGTGCCACACCGCACAGCTGAGCTGAAAACCACAGAAATAAAGGACAGAATAGGGCAGGGGCAGGTGGGCGGGGCCAAGTCATTGCCATAACTACCGGTTCTCCTGAAGTGGGCCGAACCGGTAGAATCCCACCCCTGGGTAGAAGGCACTACATTGTGAAAGTTCACTATGTGTTACCACAGACTACTGGATAATGATATTGAAATACAAGGGTGAGAGATAGCTTTTGAGCCTCCGTTGTAATATAATATAATATGGACCAAGCAAATTCTGGTCAGCAAAGATTTTAAGGCTCTCAGGACCAAAAGATAATTTAGTCTTGAAATTGTGTCTTTAAAACATTTTATAAGGTGCTGCCATTTTGTTTTAGGCTGAGAGCCAAGCTAAGTTATTGATAGCTCAGCAGTGGAAAAAAAAGAGAGAAATAAAAATGAGGACTAATATAAATAACTTTCATGCATCAGTGGTTTGTCAAAGGAGGAAGTTTGTTATATTCCTTATTCTTTCTTTTCTTCAGAGAGACAAAGAGCAAAGGATTCTAACAAATTCCACCCCCTGTTTCTGATGTTTTTCTTTTACTAAAATGGAACTATTGCCTCATAAGAGGGAGAAATTAGGGAATCACAGTCTGCAAAAGTTGAGAGGGAGAGAGGAAAGGGGGAGGAGGGGAGGAGAGGAGAGAGGAGAGAGAGAGAGGAGAGGAGAGAGAGAGGAGGGAGAGGAGAGAGAGGAGAGAGGAGAGAGAGGAGAGGGAGGAGGAGAGAGGGAGGAGAGAGAGGAGAGAGAGAGAGGGAGAGAGAGGGAGAGAGAGAGTATCCTGGGGGCTATGTTGTTAGAAGAATTTAAAAGTGAAGGATTCACTTCTTAACGCTTGCTCTTGAGATGCTCATGACTTACTTCTCCTCCATTACCTGCTAGGTAATTCTTATTTATATGCTTCCTGAATAGAATCACAAACACACAAAACATTCTGCTTCTATCTATTAACTTGTGTATTAGATTGTATCTATAGCAATTGCACATCTGGGCTTTTTAGGCCAGTTCTGTGGTCTCTAGGAAAAGGGGAGTTGCATTTCCTATGTTTTGAAATTCTTCATTCAAAGCTCTGCACCGAGATTTTGATCTATGTAGTTTTTGTAATATAGCATGTGGTGAGTGATTAGATTTGTTGGCATTAACATTCAAAGTTCTTCATGACTTGGGTCCAGGGTACTTGCGGGAGCGTCTCCTGCCAATATCGAATACTGATTGCCCTGTGCGTGTGCACAGACGGGGACTCCTCGGGGTGCCGTCTGCGAGACAGTGTCGGCTGGTGGTGCCTCGGGGAAGGGCCTATTCTGTTGCAGCTCCAGCCTTGTGGAACCAACTACCTTTGGAGCTCCGTTTGGCTCCTGATCTCTGCTCTTTCCACCATGATTTCAAAACCTGGCTATTTGAACAGGCCGGGCTGGACTGACCTCTTGGGGGGGGGTGTTAAAATTAATTTTAAATTAATTTTAGTGATTGGGCTTGCTTAGTTTAATTGTTTTTTAAAAATATTTATTGTTGTATTTTAATTGTGAGCCGCCCTGAGTCCTTTTGGAGAGGGGGCGGCATACAAGTCCAATTATAAATATAAATAAATAAATTTCCCACCCCCCTGAGTTTCATAAACAACAAAACAAGGTCTGCTTTTAAGGACTGAAGTCAGATTGAAATTTCTAGGAATATCAAATTGTTTTGGGTGATTCTACCTTGCTACTAGACTCAAATGAATGTCTTTGCATGATGTATATCTTTTACTCTAGAAGTTATCCCCTGAATTTACTGTAATTTCGTGAACTGCTTCTCATAAATTAGTCACATATTCCCTTCGCATTAGAGAAAAATATCATATATGGAGAAATGGATTACTTTCTCTGAATTTACTGTAGTTTTGGGAGCGGCTCATCGTGAATTAGTCACATATTGCCCTCCAATTAGATAAAATATCATACAACAAGAAATGGGATTCTCCTCCAAGGATGGTTTCTGAAGTATCAAAAACATCAAAAAATTAAAGAATTAAAAAAAAAAGTGAGAATTTTAGGTAAAATAACGATTACTTCTTAGTTGCATGTTCCTGAGACCCAAATGGTAGAAAGCACGGGGTGGTGGTGTTATTTATTTGTTGTTAATATTATGTAGTACAAGCTTTGCTGTCTTCAAAAAAGGATTGGACTAACTTAGGGAAGTTGTGGGGAGGATCAATGGCTGTTAGCTTTGATGGCAGAGGGATTGTCTCCAAAACCCACCTGCTGGGAAAATAGTGGGCTCTCTTGTGTAGTTGGTTAGCCACAGGTGGGCTTCAAAAATTTCAGCAATGGGTTCTCAGCCCAGTTGCTGAGTGGGCATGGCCATGATGGGTGTGGCCTATTCAGCCTCCTACAACACGGCGGCAGGGGGGTGTTTTCCCCTTCCCCAGGCACCGGAGGCTTTCTTTAAGCCTCTGGGAGGGAAAAAATGGCCTCTCCCGGGCTCTGGAGGCCCTCCACAGGCCCTCCAGAGGCTGGAAATGAGCCCATTTTCAGACTTCCGGAACTTCCGGGAGGCCCGTTTTTTCCCCCTCCCCGAGCCTCCGCGTGGGCCATGCACTTACCTCACATCCAAAATGGGCTGTGTGGAGACTCCTGGGAGGGGCAGGTGGGGTGGGCGGAGCCAGCCAGGGGTGGGATTTGGTGGTTCGCTTGACCAGCAATGGGTCCACCTGAACCTGGGTGAACCAGTATGGGAACAGATGGGCCAGGACATTTTATTATGTTCTTGTCTTCTTAAACTAGGGAGCCCTGGTGGCACAGGGGTTATTTATGTGCAGCATTGCAGGCACTCTGTCCACAGCCTGGAGTTTGATCTTGACAGGGCTCAAGGTTGACTCAGTCTTCCATCCTTCCAAGGTCGATAAAATGAGGACCCAGTTTGCTGGGGGCAATATTCTAACATTGTAAACCACTATTAGAGTGCTGTAAAGCACTATGGGGTGGTGTCAACTTCGAACTGAATCTGGCCACAGCCATCTTTCTGTTCCTCAGTTGCCCACAGAGGGAAAAGGAGGGAAGGAGGTTGGGTTGCATTATTAGATAAAACAAAGAGCTTTCTCATGAGACTCAAGATCATCTCTACTGGCAACCGATAAGGTTGGGGAAGGAGTGTCTGAAAAGCCCACCAATTAACCCAATTGGCCAACGTGACCTGTGACACTTGGGGATGGGGTTATTTCCTAGTTTAATTATGCTGGAACTGTGAGAAAGATTTAGAATTGGTTTTCCATTGAAGCTGTGCCGATATGATGTACTCAATAAACAGGACAATTGAAAAGGAGCCAAGTGGCAGAGTTCTGATTTGCTTGGGTTCATTAGTCGGAGCCTTGAGAGGCAGTATATAAGTCTACATGCTATTGCTATTAAGTACACATGATCTTATTCATTCTTAGTTGCTAATGTATACATATCCCTGTATATTATTTTTTTGATGTGGCAGATTGTTCCACTGGCTTACGCCTTGTACAATAAAGAAATTTTCTTAATATGTAGCCTGAATTTACTTTCTGGAGTTTTCATTTGACCTATAATTTACCCAATGAATCTAGGTCCTCAAAAAATCAGGACGGATAAAAGCAATTTTTTTACACAATAGATAACTCATCTTTGGAATCTACTTCTTCTTCCTCAAGGAAAAACGTCCAGTTGATTTTTGAAGAAAAAAAAGCACCTTTCAGGCAATTGTGACCTGGATGACTGAGAATCTCCACAGGCATCAATATTTTTTCATTTCTTTTTCTCTTTACCCTACATTTTTTTCTTGCTCCATTCCTGTCCTTTATTTTCCCTTTATTTTCATTTTTTCTTTGTATTTCTGTACTTTATATTTTGATAAACTAATAAAAATTTTAAAATAAAAAATAGCAATAATCATATCTGCAGCTGTTCAAATTTCAGCTTGGAAAAGTGATATAATAGGACTTCTACTTATCGCTTGAAGAAATAGTATTAAAAAGTATTCACTTTGCTGGGAATTTATTTAGGGTTACTTGATCTCGGCTGCAAAAATATGGATAACCATTAGATAGCAGCAAAAAACATACCTACAAATCTAGCTCTATGCTGCCACCTAATGGTCATTCATATCTTTGCAATTTGGATCTGATAGCTCTAAGATTATTAGCAAGTTTATCTAAGGAAAACTAGCACAGGATGAAATACAATTCCTGTATCTTGTTAGACTGCTTAGTGGTTAGATTTGGCTGACATGCATTTCTGACTGTTTGGCCACCTTTTCCCCTTCTTGGTTCTCAGTAAGCCAACAATCCATTTTAAGTGTGTTTGCTTTATCAAATTTTCTTCCATTTTTCATTATAATTGAGCAGGTTAATTATTTGTTCTCCCCCCAGGCCATTGATTTTCCCCTCCCAGTTCATCAGCACATCCACCCTCAATTAATTTACAGAAATGCATTCCCAGTCTTCATTTCATTTCTTCCTGGCTTCCAAAGGCTGCTAGGAGCTCCACATTATGCCAAAGGCAAGGAGCTTTGCATATCTTGATAAAAGGGAGTACAACGAGACAGAGCATTTGTCTTAAGCAAGGTTTCCTGAATTAGACGCTGGAGGCGAGGGAAAAGTTTGTTGTAAGAAGCTATTACTGTATAGAAAAGATTTGAATTTCTCACCAACTTAATTTAATTGATCGGTACAGAAGAAATCGAGGCGATCCTTTAAAAAGTGAAATCAAAGAATCCATTTTAAGAAGAAAACGTTCTGGCAAGCAAGCAGTACAACTATCAAAACTTATTTCCATACCTGAGTTGATTTTGAGGGGGTGCTATGCTCCCGAGTACAATTTCCAGCAGAAATTTGGGCTGACAATTTGATATGATTGTGTTGCTGAGCTTTATTGGTAGCTACTGTGGAATCCATGGAACTGCATTTATAATGAAAGGATGCCCATGATCTCTCTAGGTAGTCCTCGACTTACAACCATTACTTTAGTGACTATTCAATGTTACAACAGCACTAAAAAAAAGATTTACAACTAAGTCCATGCACATACGGCCGTCACAGCCTCCCCATGATCATGTAATCTAAATTTGGGCACTTGGCAACGGGCATGTATTGACAATGGTTGGAGCATCCTGGGGTTGTGACTTTCTCAGCTGTCTTTCAACAAGCAAAATCAATGGAGGAAGCCAGATTTGCTTCATGTCGCATTATTCACTTAACTCGGGGGTATCAAACTCACATCATCACGTGATGTATTGGGACTTTCCCCCCCTTCGCTAAACTGGGCATGGGCGTGACCAGCACAGTGGTGGGATTCAAATATTTTTATCACCGGTTGGGTGGGCGTGGCTTGGTGGGCAGGCGCAGAGGTGTTTGCGCAGGCGCAGAGGGGTTCTAACTCACCTCCTGAAAGCCTGCATTCTCCTGGTTGCTTCAGCAGCTGCCGTGCAGCACTCTGCTGTGCTGTGCAAAGCAGCTGCGCTTCAAATTCACAGGATAAAGGTGAGTATGGGAGCCCAGGTGGGTGGGTGGGCCCAACAGCAGAGCACTGGAGAGAACTGGTTCGGTCTCTGCTGCTCATTGCTGCTATCGGCTCAGCAGAACCGGGCCGAACTGGTAGAATACCACCACTGGGCCAGTGCACAATACATCTGGCCCCCGTGCTGGGAGTTTGACAGCCCTGATTTAACTGTAGTGATTCACTTAAGAAGCATGGCATAAAAGGTCATCAAATTGGGTATAACTCACTTAACAACTGTCTTTCTTAGCAACTGAAATTCTGCTCTCAATTCGGCCATATGTAGCACACCTGTATTTTTGTGAAGTCTTCTATTTAACTTAGTCTTCTGAGTGACAGGTTTTTTTGCATATGAAATAATCCAGCCTTTCCTAACTTATGCCTGTCTATAGTTCTCTGGAGATTGGGAAAAGCTAGTATTCTTATATGGATTTTTTTTCATTACCCTCTCTTCTTTGAGCAAAATGTCAAAATGAGGTTGTAATGTAACTGTTTTAATAACCAGCATGTACTTTTGTTCCTTCCTTCTGGGCTGAAACAAATTAGGCCTTTAAAAGGATCTCTCTCACCATAAATAACTGTTGAACAGCATGCTCTGTGGGATTTGAGGAGCCCAGGTTAAGTAATAAACTGAGTAATGCCTAGCATTTAAGCCACATAAATGTAAGTTCCCAGGCTTAAACCAGGAAGCATTAAGATCTGGGCAGTAATTATTGCACTGCAAGTCGTTCATTGTACAATATGAGATACACTGAAGGACATAGTAGTTTCATCAGAATTCAGGTGTGTAGAAATGGATTGATTGTCCCATTCCGCAGCAGGGTCTAGGACGACTCCCTGAAGCCAGCTGGCCATGGGACAGGGGTCATACTAATACCAAAGATATGGTGGAATAGAATCATTAAATGAAGGATGCCAAAAAGAGGGACAAAATGAAATGTGAATGACAAAAATTAAAATATTTTTAACATTATTTTAAATAATTAAATTGAATTGTTGAATTGTTTGGTGGCGAGTTGTCTTGCAGCAAGTTGTCCATGGTAAGTTGGCCATGGTGAGTTGTCCCATTCCACAGCATGATTTTCAAGTAAACAGGTAGGTTTGGTTCAATCACTGTTTGCTGATGAAATGACATATTCCACTATTTCAGCCAAATCTTGAAATCATCCCACGTCTGGCCATGCGGGGTGAGTCTACTGACCTCTTTTAAAAGCAAGCCAGTAAGTTTGGTTTAATAGTAGAAGGAGATCATTATTATGTACTTGTAATTCCAGTTTTTTATTTAGATCAGCATTTTTTCAAATTTGGCAGTGTTAAGATGTGTGGATTTCAGGGCGGAGAACTGTGGGAGTTGACATCCACACATCTTAAAGTTGCTGGATTGGAAAAGCACTAATTTAGACCTACTTAGCAAAGTCCAAAGTCTGTCCAATTTATATGCTTGTAAGATTAACCTAGTTCTTCCAAATTAAATTTAGCATAGATACTAATTCAAAAGATACTTCTTTTTAGTTCAAAGGCCAATGGTTTGAGGAAAAACCATGAATGTCAAGAGATACCTAGATTCCTGTTGTTTGAAATAGGATATAGGAATAACTAACCAGTTTTTGTGGTTTCTTTGAGCAGCAACATTAACTCCCCTCAGTTTCCAGGATGCTTGTAAACAGTAGTCCAAAACACAATAACATGTAAAAACTCTAATGTCAGCAAAACAAAATATAATTCTTAGCTAACAGTAGATTTAGTGAATTGGTTGTTAATGTTTCTTTTACATCTCTCTCTCCCCGCCCCCTCTCTGTGTGTGTGTGTGTGTGTGTGTGTGAGAGAGAGAGAGAGAGAGAGAGAGAAAGAGATCTTCCAGATGACAATAATACATTGTACATTTGCAGTCTACAAAAACTTATACCACAAGTCTCTGTGTCTTTTAAGCACCACAAGATGCTAGCTGTTTGTGTCTGATACAATGGCATAGATTGGCCTGCTGACTTCCATTTTAAAGTGTCCCAAATCCCATTTTGGAATCACATCTGTTACCATGACAACAAGAACCTAGTTTTTCTTCTTGTACTTCTAGCCTGGCTAGTTGCATTTCAGCCATGAGTATCCCATAAAGGGCATCAGAAATCTTTCCTGATTACAGACAAAATAGTCAGCAGCATTCAGATATACCTAGCCTGCTTCAGTCACACATTTGTACTGCCAGTCTGGCAGTCTTATTTCTTAGCCACTTTTAAAGGCCAAATCCTTCCCAAGGCAGCTTGTAAAAACATCCCTGTTTGTCTTTCCTAACCCAGTGTCATTTTCCCCACTCTCCCTCGCGACATCCACTTGGGAAAACCTTTGGAGTGCTATGCAAATTGGATACCAACATTATCATTAACAGCCAAGCACCAGTTTGAGGAAGGACCTAAGCCATAGTTTGCTCTTCATTAGCATGGCAAACATATTAGGATAAATGCTTTCCTTTGGTTTTTACTCATCTGATTCTTAGAATATCAATTAATCTGATTCAACAGGAGTGGGGTGGAATGAGTGATTTCCCCCTTCTTAAGGCTTTTATTCCTAAACAGTTGGACATGAGACTTTTAAATTCCCCCCCTGTTTTTTTATGATGTCTTAAAATATAGCCCAGAGTATAGTATGCAGGCTCCAAGCAGCCCTTCTTAATGCAATGTCAGTCAGTCGAATTTATATTTCCACTTTTACTATTTATACAAATAAGTCAGAAAACATATCTAACATACTTTCCCGCTCCTACATTCCTCACAACAATAACCCTGTGAGGTGGGATGGGTTGGGGGAGAGAAAGTTACCTAAGCTGGCTTTCATGGGTGAGGCGGGACTTGAACTCACAGTCTCCCATTTTCTAACCTGGAGCCTTCCCTGAGTGGTTGAGGATGATGGGAGTGGTACCTGCAGAACAGGAGAAGGTCCTAGAGATTTTAATGGTCTTATATCCTTTTCACTGGGGAGCCAACTCCAGTGTTGATGGAAGGATTTTCAAGTAAACTTTTTCATTTTAAAGCAAAGTAGCTAAATAAATGTCTACGTGATTGCTAACAGTTAATGCTAACTTGGCAACACATAATCAAATCAAAGCAGCTAAATAAAACCATCTTTTAAAGCTATATTTATAAAACAGCATTCTAATAATCGCAGAGTCACACACATACCCAACTTTTATTTATTTATTTATTATTTGGACTTGTATGCCGCCCCATCTCGGAAGACTCGGGGCGGCTCACAACTAAAAACAGCGACAATAAATAATTAAAAAGAGATTAAACTAATTCACAAGCCCCAAAGTTACAAAACTAAAATTTACAATAATTAAAATAATTTAAAACCCATCCCCCCCAGGGAGGGTTCACAGCCCGGATTTGGAGATAAGAAAACTGTACACATTACATTAATAGGAAAAAAGCTGCTCATTTTTTATTTTAGAAAATTTATATTGCTGCCTATTCGCACATGCCAACTCAAAGTGGCTTACACAGATATAAAAACCATATAAAAGAAATGATAACAATAATAAAATAATAAATTAGTAAATTTATTTATTTATTTATTTATTTATTTATTTATTTATTTATTTAGACTTGTATGCCTCCCTCTCTCCCTAAGGATTCAGGGTGGCTAACAATAAAACCCAGTACAAAATTTACAATAAAAAACAATTAAACAGTTACAAGCCTAATGAGAATAAAATAATAAATTAAAATTCATTAAAATAACACTAAAACAAGCCCTCCCCCCCCCATGGTCAGTCCAGACCGGCCTGTTGAAAGAGCCAGGTCTTCAGGTCAATAATAACCTTCCCCCCAGTGACAACAAACTTTCATACAAACCATTTAATGGACTCCATCCCACTCTGGGTTCTCCAGACCTGCTGACAGAACCACATCTTCAGAGCCTTCTGAAAAAGTGCCAGAGTGGGGGGCCAGTCTAATTTCTGGGGGAATTATGTTCCAGAGTGAGGGAGCCACCACAGAGAAGGCCCTTCTTCTGGGTCCCACCAGGTGTATCTCCCTCAGGGATGAGACCCGGAACATTCCTTACCTCCCCACTCTAGTGGGTCAGGTAGATGTGACCGGCAAGAGACGTTCCCTCAGATAACCTGGGTAAAGCCATGAAGGGCTTTAAAGGTGACAACCAGCACTTTGAATTGCACCCGGAAGCAAATTGGCAACCAATGCAGCTCCCACAGGAGAGGCGATGCATGTGCACACCGGGGTCTGCAAAACCATGAAGGCCACTGCATTTTGCACCAATTGAAGCTTCCGGATGATCTTCAGGGGCAGCCCCATGTAGAGCATGTTGCGGTAGTCAAGACGGGAGGAGACTAGGCCATGAGTGACCGTGAGTAGGGATTCTCTAAGTTCTAACTATGGTCGAAAGCATGGCTATTAGATTTGGGCTGCAACAATCTAGACCAATATTCCTCAACCTCAGGCGCTTTAAATTGTGTGGACCTCAACTCCCAGAAATCCCCAGTCAATTGGGGAACTGGCTGGGGACTTCTGGGAGTTGAAGTCCACACGTGTTAAAGTCACTGAGGCTGAGTAACACTGATCTAGATTCTAGAACATCCTTAGATGGTGAACAGAGAGCTCTTATTGCTGCCCTTTAATGGTCATCCAGATTGCCTGCAGCCCAGGTTTGTTAAATAGAGTGGGGGATTTCTCAACAGGTGGTTAAGCCTCTGCTTTTCTGAGCATTGAAAACACCGTAAATGGGTCAGTTTGTATTTTGGAAAGCTTCTGTACAGTGCTCTTGCTGAAGCTGGCATTTGAATTCTACTCTTTTTTGCATAGCTGCTTTTGAAGCCCTGAGAGTTTTCCCTATTTGTTCCGATTAAGTCTGCCTTCAGTAGATAAGTCTCTCACGTAATTTGAAGCACCGGCTGAAAACGAAGTCCTTTTGATGGTCTGACGCTTGGAAATGTCTCTTACCCAATTAATTAAATGCTTCTTCTTTTTTAAAAAATTCCTCCTTGTGTTCTGTTTTATGTGCCATTTTCTCAGATCTGTGACCCTCAGAGCACTTCCTGGAGAATCTTTTCTTCTTCTTCTTTCTTCCTCTGTGCTTGTACAGAGTTGGCTTTTATGTATATAAGTAGCTGAGTTTTTTTTAAAAAAATTTGGGATACATAATGGTCTGCTTTCTTATTCCATATTCCCGCCCCCCACTTTTCCACTCCCAACATCTCATTTTAACTATGTTGTCAACTCATAAAACATTTTGTACACACCTTTTATACTTGACAACAGAAAGGTGGGGGGGAGTTTCAAAGAGCAGGCAACAGTGTGGAATCGAAAGTACATTCCATTCATATTTTCTTCAAAGACTGATTAGATGGCTGAAGCTTCTGCCACGAAAAAAAATCTAGTTGGAGAGCATGATTGATGACTCTTGGCTATGGATGTTTTTCATTGGATGATACACCCAGAGGAGTGGGGGAAAAAGCAGGATCAAGGGTGACAGTGAATTATGTGTCTCATAGTTGGCTATGCCCAGGTTAGTGCTGGACGTGGAATGTTAACTTCAAATAAATCCTCTTTAGTTTTGCGAGTGTGGCTCAAGGCTCATGATTTAATTGGAGTAACTGCCGGAATCCTGACATATCTATTACACTCGGTTTATGGCTGAAAGCTAAGGTGACTTCTAGTCCTCGACTTACAACTGCAACTGAATCCAAAATGTCTGTTGCTAAGCAAGACAGTTGTTAAGTGCATTTTGCCTCATTTTATGACCTTTCTTGCCCCAGTTGTTAAGTGAATCACCGCATTTGTTAAGTTAGTCATATGGTTGTTAAGTGAATCTGGCTTTCTCATTGACTTTGCTTGTCAGAAGGTTGCCAAAGGGGCATCACATGACCTGGGACACTGCAATCGTCATAAATATGAGTCAGTTGAATTTTGATCAGGTGGCCATGGAGATGCTGCAATGTGAAAAATGGTCATAAGTCACTATTTTCAATGCTGTTTAACTTCCAATGGTCACTAAACATCATAAGTCGGGGACTACCTGTATGTTTCCTAAAATGCTTTAGCTAGCAATAGCACTTAGACATGTATACTACTTTATAGCACTTTACAGCCCTCTCTAAGCGGTTCACAGAGTCAGCCTATTGCCCCCAACAATTTGGGTCCTCATTTTACCCATCTCGAAGGATGCAAGGCTGAGTCAACCTTGAGCCTGGTGGGATTCGATCTGCTAAATTGCAGTGGGAGTAGCTTGCAGTACTGCACTCTAACCACTGCGCCACTGTTTAGCTTGATTACGATTAGAAATATGCATGCAGATGAAAGAAGTTTTAAAATTAGGATGCTTTTGTTGTGCATTTCACAGCTACAATGGATCTCTAACATCCTGCCCTGGAAATTGTATACCGTCTGGATTCTATTTCATGGCTGAAGGATAAAAAATTTCCCCTTTCCTCCTGAAACCGACTGTATATCTGTTATGTATGCCAGGGATGTGGAAGAGGCATTGTGTATTAGTGCCTTTTTGGCTTTGCTGCAGCTCATGTCGTTTGAAAGACTTGTATGTGTTGGAGGTGTTTCACTAGTAGTCTTAATAATTAATTCATAAGAAGTTAGTTATGGTTGGCCTGTGTGTGTTGCTTCCGCTCTTTCCTTACAACGCAGCAGCGTCTTTGTGTGCAGAGAATTCCCAGTCTACTTCAAACTCTCATCCTCATTATTTAGATCCGTGTGTTTCTCAGCTTCAGCAGCTTTCAGAGGCGTGGACTTCAGCTCCCAGAATTCCCCAGCCAGCACTTGAAGTCCATATATCTTAAAGTTGCTGAAGTCGAGAAACACGGATCTAGATAACTAGATGTATATTCCATCCACTAAAGATCAACAACTCATGTAAATACTTGGAACAATAAAACCATACCTTTTGTGTGTTTGCCCTTCTAAAGACAATGTTATTCCAGGAAATCTGACCAACTAGTCTCCTTTTGGGAGGGGGTGTTAAGGTATTCCTAGCATAATTATCCTTTTTAAAATAGGTTTGGGAAGGCACATACAGTATTTTATTGCTGAAGATGGATTTTTGCTGCCAATCCATCAAATTCATTTTGCAGCTTAAGCCAGTTTGATCATGCATTTTGTTTGGTGGTTTCCTAGATAACGTAGGTGTCCAGGATGCTACAATCTTGGCATGTCAAATGAATTCAAAGAGACTTGTTGGAGCAACAGTACCTCTGCTGTTAGATAAACAGGGGCCTTTGCATTATTTATTTATTTATTTATTTATTTATTTATTTATTTATTTATTATTTGAACTTGTATGCCGGCCCATCTCTGAAGACTCGGGGCGGCTCACAGCTAAAAAACAGGAACAATAAATACTTAAAAAACAATTAAACTAATTTACAAGTCCAAAATACTAAAAACGAATTTACACAATTAACATTAAAAACCTGTCCCTTAGGAGAATCGCAATAAGTTGCTTCCGTCATTGCGATTGCTGATTGTCTCTTTTCTGGAGCAGGAGGGAGGACAGAATAGACCCGTGATGGCGAAGCTATGCAGAGGTGGTATGCAGAACTCTCCCTCTGGGCATGCGAGCTGTTGCCCCAACTCAACTCCGCCGCACATGCACATGAGCACCTCCCACTGGCCAGCTGGTCTTTGGGTCTCTGCTGTGTATGGGGTGGGGCATGTGCGAGGGTCAGGTGCGCATGCGTGGGAGGGTAGGGGGCGCACACACTTGCGCGGGGGAGTGCATGCATGGAGGGCACACACATTGCATTTTGGGGATGTGTGCATGCACACTCTTTGGGCACTTGGTGCCGAAAAGGTTAACCATCACTGAATAGACGACGAGACTTGAAAGTTCATCAGATGAATAAATATGTTGACCCAATATTTATAAATTAGCAGATGGACATCATCGTACAGTTCAGAGATACTACTCTAAGGATCTGGGATTGTATTATCAGATACCTGAATCAATAGAATTTCATGTCAGGGGAATTTCACTTGAAAAATAAGATTCTTATCAAATTGCTGGGCCTTATTTTTGGGATTGCAGTATATTGGAGGGTATATGACTTTATGCTTTTAATGGTCCCATTTTCTCCTACAACCACTTTTTTTTTTCTTTTCTTAACAAGAAATAAACAGATACCAGGAGCTGGCAAATGTGTTGATTTCTGTTTCTCACTTTTATGAATTTGTCAGATTTAGTTTGTCTGTTACTGATGTGAACCTGTCAAATTCAGTTTGTTGAACCTAAACTTTTTTTTTAAAAAAAGCAGTACTGAAATGATATATACATACACACACACACACACACACACATCACATTCTTCGCTATTTGTAATTTTGCCTAATCTGGACTATATTCTTCATATAATGCATTTTATATGCTACAGGGTCCTAACAGATCAAAGTAGGAGAGTTGAAAGGCAAAATGACACAATGCCCTTTGTCTGGTAGTGTTAGGAGCCATCCTTCAAGAAGCATGTCAAACAAGAATTGGAAATTAGATTAGAAATTAGACCCTGAGGATTATTGGAAGGTGTAATTTCCCTATGTGAAATTTTCTTATAGACAGTGCCAAAGGACATGAAAGTTCCATACCTTGAAAGTGCCTTTCAATGGAAGTGTTTTCTCAAAACCTCCTACATTCAGAATGTGCTATTGCTATCTATCATAGCAAGAGAGTTGGAAGGGACCTTGGAGGTCTTCTAGTCCAACCTGTTCAGGCAGGAAAGAAACCCTATACCAGTGATGGCTAACCTTTTTGTCGTCATGTGCTGAAAGTGTGCGCGCGCGCAAGAGAGAGCGTGCACGTGTATCTGTACCCATAATGCAATGCACGTGGGACCCCTCTGTGCCCCCCCCACCCCCTGCACATGCGCACGGATCTCCTGCATGCACCCCGCTCCCCACACATGCGTGACAGATACCTGAAAATCCACTGGCTGGTGTGAGGCACGCGTGCATGCACAGTGGAACTGAACTGGGGTGACGGCTCGCATGCCCATAGAGGTGGCTCTACATGCCGTTTCCGGCACGCATGCCATAAGTTCGCTATCATGGTCCTATACCATTTCAGACAAATGGTTGTCCAATTTCTTTAAAATCTCCAGTGTTGGAGCACCCACAACTTCTGGAAGCAAGTCATTCCACTGATTAATTGTTCTGACTGTCAGGAAACTCCTCCTCAATTCTACGTTGGATCACTCCTTGATTGGTTTCCACCCCTTGCTTCTTGGCCTGCCTTCCGGTGCTTTGGAAAACAAGTTGACCCCCTCTTCTTTGTAGCAGCCCTTGAGATATCGGAACACTGTTATCATGTCATCCCTTGTCCTTCTTTTCATTAAACTAGACATACCCAATTCCTGCACCATTTTTCATAGGTTTTGGCTTCTAGTCGAATACATTTCTACTTAAAACAAATAAACAACTGTTTTTCTTCAAAGATTGCATAATAGTTTGGTTTTATTTATGAACATTTTGGAAAGGGGTTTTTTTTTTTGGTAGAAAAGCACAGAAGAATGGATGGAGACTTTTGGTAAAGTCTCCTAAGTCCTAATTAAATCGTCTCTCTTCTAATTAAACAATTCCTGTTCTTGGATCTTTAAAATGTATTTGTTTAAGTTAAGCATCATGATGGGCTCCCTTCTCTAATAAGTAGGTATTGGCAGCCTTTAATTAGAAGGACGGTTCGCAGTTAATGACCCAATTGGAGAAGCAGTCAACATAGGGGGACTTAGTAATCCTTTTATGTATGTTGTAGATCCTTTCTACGGCTAAAAGAAAACTTTGCCAAGCAAACATACGACTCTGTCAATAAAAGGTTTTGTGGTGAGTAGAATGTAATGGAGCTTGTAACTGCAATGCGATGCTCTTGGTGGGGTGTTAAAAGACTTACTTCTAGCATCCCTTCTGGCTTCTTTGGTCTTCTGTGAAGCCGATTAACACGGAAAGACTAATGGATTACATTAACCTAAGATCAGTTCCTATCACTGCTAGAGCTCAACTGCAGAGGAGGGGATTGTCTTCTGTAATTTGGTGCCGAGAAAAAAACCAATTAACCAATTTAGGATGGGGTTCATTTTTAACCAGGAGTTGTTATTTGCAACGAAGGGAGACGGATTTTATATAAGGTTATATACAGTGGTGGGATTCAAAAAATTTTACTAGCAGTTCTGTGGGTGTGGCTTGATGGGTGTGTTGTGGCTTGGTGGGCATGGCTTGGGCATGGCGGGGGAAGGATACTGTAAAATCTCCATTCCCTCCCCACTCCAGGGGAAGGATATTGCAAAATCCCATTCCCTCCCCACCCCAACCTGCTTTCCAGCTCCATTCTCCTGTGCAGGGCAACAAAAGAAGACCTAGCCAATCAGCTGGGACTCGGGAGACAGAGAATAGATGGGGGCGGGGCCAGTCACAGGTGGTATTTGCCGGTTCTCCAAACTACTCAAAATTTCCACTACCGGTTCTCCAGAACTGGTCAGAACCTGCTGAATACCACCTCTGGTTATATAGGTTACCGAAGTAGGTGTCTCCAAAGCACCTATGTGCACCATATGATGTACAGGTAGTCCTCAACTTACAACTGTTTGAAATTACAACGGCACACTGAAAAAAGTGACTGACGATCATTTTTCAAATTGCCGCCTCCCCATGGTCACATGGTTAAAATCCAGATGCTTGGCCACTGACTCACATTTATGACAGTTGCAGTGTCCTGCAATCACCATTTGTAACTTTCTGACAAGCAAAGTCATTGCGGAAGCCAGATTCACTTAACATCTGTGATGACCCGGGGCACAGCACAGAGATAACACAGGCAGCTGGCAGTTCAAACCGCCCCTTTATTGCTTCAAATTTCCCCAAATGCTCCCACGTTTCTGGCAAGCCCCAGAGCAAATTGATCACACACACACACACACACACACACACACACACACACACACAGACACTTTAAGCGGCCTCTGCTGCAAATAGTCCAGCTCAATGCTGCGAACACCATGGCTACACAGCAAGAAATCCAGCTGGGCCAGTTGAAGAGTCCAGGAAGCTAGGGAGCACAGCAAGTAATTCAGAAATCCAGAAAGGATACAAGGAATCCAGGAAAGTTCAAATGTCGGCACTCAACACTCCAGGAATTCAGCGTTTGTTCCTGACATATGCCCCTCCCCACAGCATCTTCTTAAGTCTTAGTCCCCAGGTGTGCCTTGTGAAGAGGTGCGGGGCGCTCTCCTCCCGAGTACTTGGTTCAGTCTGCACTGTTCTCATCTTCTCTCCACTCTCCGTGCTTGAGGATCAGGAGGAGGTGGTCCTTGATCATTGCCTGAGCTCTGTCTCTCATATTCACTGGTTAGCCTCTCTAGGTCACCCTGCCCCCCTTCCTTCCTGCCTACAAGCCATCCCAATCCTGAAAAGCCCTGGCCTGACTGAGTCTGCTGTTCCCCATTTTCTTCCAAAGCCAAGAGGCCAGCCCCTCAATTTCCGTCGGCTCCAGTTCCGGCTCATCTTCCTCTGCAGATTCAGGCTCTGACAGGGGCATGACATTAGCTGTGTTAACAACTGCAGTGATTCCCTTAACAATTGTGGCAAAAAAAGGTTTCAAAATTCACTTAGCAACCGCCCCGCTTAGCAACAGGCATTTTGGGCTCAATTGTACATTGAGGACTACCTGTATTTCAGATATAGAATGGGAAAGGAATCCTATCTGTTGTGATCTTGGATGGTTTTTCATCCAGCAAAGTGAAAGCAGGTTTGTATTTATTTTATAATATAATATGAATATGCCATTCTTCCCTTAAGGGTTTGATGGTTACAGGATTGGGCAACCCGCATTGGCCGGTAAGCAGGAACCCTGAACTCAACCCTGGAAAAGAAGGTGATGGAAAAATTATCCAGCTGCAATGTCATGTGAACCATTGAAGATCTGAGGAAATTGCAATGCTTGCCTTTCCTTTGAAGCATGATTTTTTTTGTGCCTCTACATTTATTTTCTGAGCCAGCTCAGGAAATTGCTTACTTTCTACTTTTGATACTGGATTACTGTCTGTTCACCTAACATCAGAAAATTGATGAACCTGTCTTCCCCAATTTTTAGGATTCTACCAGAATCTCAGCAATGCGGAACCACTTCCAAATAAAAGTAATGACTATTCATCTATCAGCAGTCTACCACTTTTGATCGGTATAGCTAATCTTCTGTTCGACAATGGATTGTTTTCCTATTGGGAGTAGCTTTCCCAGAATGTTACGCATACTGCAAGAGTATTCACAAGACCAAATTGTTTCATTCAGTTGCTTAGAGTCTCTTTTCAGATTTTCACACTAACAATAAAATAGTCTCTATAAACTATGGGGCATACGGTGTGGAACTTGTGTACATTCTGGTATAGGTGTAATGCTTAAGGCATCAGGCTAGAAAATGGGAGACTATCAGTGGTGGTATTCTACCAGTTCAGCCCAGTTCTGCTGAACCAGTAGTGCTGATGAGCAGCAGAGACTGAACCAGTTCTCTCCACCACTCTGTGGTTGGGCCCACTCACCTGCCCAGGCTCCCATACCCACCTTTATTCCCTGCTCATGAAGCGCAGCTGTGTTGCACAGCACAACAGAGTGCCGCGCGGCAGCTGCTGAAGCAACAGGTAGAGTGCAGGCTTGCAGCAGGTGAGTTGGAATGCCTGTGCGCCTGTGCAAAGTGCACATTTGGCACACTTGTGCATGCAAAGTGTGGGCACACACGCAAAGTGTGCCCACCAAGCCACGCCCACCGAACCAGTAGTAGAAATCTTTGAATTCTGCCACTGGAGACCATCCCACCCTAGTCATGAAGCCAACTGGGTGATCTTGTGCCAGTCTCTTTCCCTCAGCCCTAGGAAGGAGGCAATGGCTATTATGTTTGAACCATTTCCAAAATCTTGCCAAGAAAAGGGCAAGGAGTTCTCCAGGCATTCTCCAAGAGCCAACACTGATTTGAATTGACAAAAAAATGTTAGGAGATATGTTTTATCTATTCATTTTAGATGGTTTATATGGCTGTCCAACTCATAAACAGTGATTCTGGATAGCTTGTCTATGACAAAATGAGAAAAACCAATAACAAAAGATACAAAACCCTACAAAATAGGGGAAACACACCACATGGCAAATGCCATTTTAGAATAGGCTTGTCTGAATCTTGGGGGTTGAAGGGGAAACACTGTTGTGGAAGGGCAGACACTACAACAGAGAAGGCACTGGATGATTAGGTGGTCCACATGGATTTAAATATGTGAATCCACTGTCATTTGGGACCTGTTCATGTGATCATGGTAAAGTTTGTAATGGGTAATTTTTTTTTGTATTATAGTACAGGTTCTGCTTAGAGTTGATTACATATTGAAACCATTTCTCATTTACTCTATGGCATGGTTTCAGTGTTTGAAGAAAGCCTTTTAGCTTAAAAGTGCTTCATGTATTTATTAATTTGAAAGACATGTAGAGGGTTAGAATGTAAACAGTGTACATTTGAAAAAAAATATAGACAGCCTATAAAAATGAGTATATTGCTCTGGTTTTGGGTCTCTGGGTATACTGAGTAGAGTGCAGGCCTATGATAATAACGGGCATATGAAGAACTATAAGCTCCGTCAACTTTTCCTTTCTAAAATTAGAAAGAAAACTCTGACCATTGGCGGGAACTCTATTGGAATTTTTTCTCTTCCTAATCCCATCCACATTTCTTTGTCTTCCAACATCGGGAAGGTGGGGAATCAAATATAAGGTGCAGTTGGACAAGGGGCATTTGGGTCTACAATATCTAAAACCTGCTGACTTTGTATCTATGTAAATTCTTTTTCTTTCATTGTTTATAATAAGAGGCATGTTATGGGTCCCATCTGTTAGGGAACTTCACTTGGTGAGTCCCAGGAAGTGGGCCTTTTCTGCATTAGAACTCGCCTTATAGAACATTTTCCTTTCCAAAGTAAGGTTAATATCATCTTGATTTATTTTCCAGAAATCCCTCAGATATGTCTACATCAGGAGGCCTAGAGGTCTCAAGGGACCAGTGAGATCTTGAGGGGAGGTACAGGGGTGGGCTTCAAATAATTTAACAACTGGTTCTCTGCCTGGTTGCTGGGTGGGTATGTCCATGGTGGGTGTGGCCTAGTCAGCCTCCTGCACCACCCTGGGAGTGAAAACAGGCCACAGGTGGGGGGACATTTTCCCCCTCCCCAGGCTTCAGAAGCTTTCCTTGAGGCTCCGGGAGGGTGAAAACGGCCTCCCTGGGCTCTGGAAGCTCTTTGGAGGCTGGAAACTGGCCAGTTTCCGGCCTTCCAGAATTTCCAGGAGGCCCATTTTTTGCCCTCCCCGAGCCTCCACATGGGTCCTGCATTTATCTGTGATCCAAAACAGGCCAGGTGGGACTCCTGGGAGGGGTAGTGTGGTGTGGGCGGGGCCAGGTAGGATGGGATTTGTTAGTTTGCCGAGCTGGCCATAAATTAACAACCGGTTCGCCCGAACCGGTGTGAACCGGTAGCAGTCCCCCCCCCCGGGAGGAGTTTCATTTTTGTGAACTGTTCTCTCTTAGCCTTGTGATTCTTTTTTTTAAAGATTTTTTTTAATAAGTTTTGTAATATTAGAACAGATTATTTGTAGCTCAGCATTGAGTTGTGGGGTTCTTGGGCTTTCTGAGCTTGTTTTCTTGCAGATGTTTCATTACCCAACCAAGTAACATCATCAGTGCTAGAAGGGTTTCTGTTGATATACAGTGGTTATCCCTGTCAGTTTTTTTCTTCTTGGTAGTTCCTTGATTCAGGTATTGTTTAGCATGATTGTTGGTCTGGTATTAATCTTGATGTTAATTCTACTTATCTGGGTGTTGATTGCTGATGGGGACGTGTTTTGGTTCTTTTTTTTGCCTCCTTTTGCAATTTCATTATATGTTGCCTGGAGACCCATTTTAAGATTTATATACCAAACTTTGGGATGCCAAAGGTGCTTTTTCAGGAGGCAACTGGACTTTCTGGTTTTTTTCTTTGAAGATGTTTCACTTCTCATCCAAATGTCTTCAAAGAAAAAGCAAGAAATCCAGTTGCCTCCTGAAAAAGCACCTTTGGGACAACCATGACCTGGATGACAGAGAATCTCCACAGACCTTTAGCTATACAATTTGGGATGAACGGTGAATGTGAATGGTGTGGGAGTAGGAATGGATTTCCAGTGAAAAAAATTGCAGACTACAGGAACCAGGAGCACCACTCAGGTGACCCTGCGGACACAGATAAACCTCCAAGTGGTTCAATGACCCTCTAAAAGGATGGAAATAACCAGCTGTCTGCAAGGAGTATAAATCCTTCCATTCCCCCACTCTCCTGGCAGAGCTGAAGAAGCTTCTTGGATCAGAAGTGAAATGTCTTCGAAGAAAGAAACAGAAAGCCCAGTTACCTCCTGAAAAAGCACCTTTGGGACCACCATGACCTGGATGACTAAGACTCTCTACAGACTTATACCAAACTCATATTGCCCAGCAGCCATATACATATATATGGTATATAAATAAAAACACAATTAATACAATTAATCTCAAATCCCAGAGAGAAATAAGAGAATTCCACCCCTCCCTGGGTGCTATTTTCATGATCCCATATTAGGTTGGAGTCTTTCAAATCCAGGATAGCATTGCTTTTCATTTAAAACACAATGCAAATGTTAATATGGCACCAATATTTGTGGAACAGTGTCTGGTTTTCTTAGAAGTGGGAGGTTTTCTATAGCTTTTCATACAGTTCTGTATGAAAAGCTGAATGTAGAGTGTTTGCATAACATTAGATTATGCAACAAAAGTACGAGGGGGAAAAAGTATGAGAAAGATTTTAACAGCAATGAAATGCAACAAAAATAATCAGGTCAGGATTTTGTTCCTTGATTTGAAGATATGGATCCATCTGCAACCCCAAATAGTTTCCCAGTTTTTTCCAAACGTTTTATGAATGAAGTTGTTTCGCTAACATAGTAGATGGTAACCCTGAATTTTAAATTATACTCATCCCACCAATAAATCAGGACCAGTTTAGATTATAGTAGTATATAAATTGTACCTTTTGTTACAATATCTCTGCTTAATTTAATTACTTTGATATATTGTTGCTTCAGGTATAATTATTAATTCTTTATAACACAATGTTAACCTATTCATTATGTCATTACATCAGAGAAAAATCTTTATGATGTTCAGTTGCCATCAGATGAGTTATCTGAAAGGTTTTACTCCCCCCTGCCTCTGGTTTTTGTGAATAGATCATTGCCATTCACTACTTGCTTTCATAACTATTATGTTTACCTAAAAGGAAGATGAAGATTTAATCCTAAATAAAATATCTTTATAGTGGGAGACTGAGCTACTGTAGATTAGTTGAGAATACAATAATGGAATCATCCAACTGCTGTCTAATCTTGTCATTAAGTCACTAAGCCTGCTTTGATCCATAACTAAAGTTTGCAGGACTCCATCTACTTATTACTGGCTGCTCTTTAGGAGGCCCTGGGATGGGTTGGTGTTTCAATGATTTCTTAAATGCCAACCATGAAGTAAAGGTTTTCTTCGGATGGCTGTAGACAATAAAACCATCTTGAGCTATGCTATGAAAACTCCGAGATCTTATTTTCCAAGATCATGCATCTTTTCTGCATGAGATATGGACACCCAGATGTGAAATGAGGTGCACATAAATTGGTTTCTCTCTTCCTATACCTACCAACTGGTCTCAGGAAGTCTATTCATCATCCATAATTGTGTACTGCATTTATTCCAGGTCGCTGTTAGTTTCTGAACTGGGAATTAGGAAGAAGTTGTTCTGGCTGTTTTTTTTTTTAAAGCCATCCCGACTAACCTATTTTTCATATAATATCACCACAGGGATATATAAAGAGTTTGTAATTGGTGCTCAAATTTTTAGTACTTAAAATTGTAACACATTGACAATGCAAGTTCTTAGATGGTGAATACAAGCTACATTACTGGTTCCCAGCTTAAACTGCATCCCTGAGATTTTTCTGGCTGCTAATCCAAGTACTAAATCTGACCATGTTGACTTCTTCAAAATCAACCTAGATTGAGTGGGTGGCAGCTAAAAGATAATTCTGGCTGGCTGTGAGGTCAGAAGAATGTTAGTTCTGAAATCAGGTGATCCCAAAAGGCCCCCAGATTTTCTTGATTTTTTTTCTTTGAAAACGTTTAGCTTCTCATCCAAGAAGTTTCTTCAGTTCTGAATAATGAGAAGCAAAACATTTTGAAAGAATAAACTCAAGAAAGTTCAGCTTCCCTTTGGGAAGGCCTCTTTGGGACAACCATGATTTGGATGATTGAGAACTTCCATTGCCTTTCTGAAATTAGAGTTAGAGGAATCCAGTATGAAGATGTTGGAAAGAGGATTTACAGTTTTGGAAGATCTTACTTCTGAAGAGACAACTGGCTAAAGTGTTCTTCCTATTCTTTGTGTTTTTTTTAAAAAAATATCCATTATTTATCCCAATTTGTCCCTTCATAATATCTTGCTGTCTTTTCCATTATGAAGTGTCTTCTTTCCCAAGAGAAGAAATGTTTTCTCATAGTTTTCCTTTTGCGATTTTATATCATCTTCTGGCTTCAAACATCAATTGTTATTGTTGTTGCCCATGATTATGTAAGGCTGCAAGACAACAACACATTTTCTTTCTCGGCTGTGATTTTAATCTCAATAAAATAGTTTGCAGCTACCACAAGTGCTCACTTTATCTCCTGCTTGCGGAGTAGATCTGAAGACTGCCAAATATATATATTATATTCATTTCTCCTTTCTTTAGAGTAAAAGTTTCACAAGGGCAAATTGACTTTCATGGTGAAGATACAATGAGTTTCTATCTTCATTTATTTGAGCCCTGCCAGTCCATGTCTCTTCATTACACTCGGGTCAGCAACTTTATCCCTGATTTTAGAACTGAAATTCCCCTGTAATCAGAAACAACGCAGGGTAAATTTCTTCCCTGGTATAAATTTGATGCAGTCGGAGGACTTACACGAGGGATGAATTTGTCTGAAGCTGTTTTGGCATAGTATCAATCAAAGTTGGCTCTAGCTCTCTTCATTTTCATCACCCTTGGCTGCTCTAGCTGATACTTACAATTGAGTGTTAGTCAGATTTATTGGAGCTCCTTTGAGGGGGTTTAGAATAAACCTAACACAAGTTGGCTTAGAACAAGCTGAAGAATTGATGCCACCATGTGCCATTTTTCCAGTCAAACCTAGTGAAGCCACTCTGGCTGTTATGCACAGGAGTCCTTCTAAAGTTCATAGACTTTTGTTTGCCGAAGTTTAAGCAGAGGGCTACTTTAAAAGTCAGTCAAAGACTTGTTTTATCATTTCTCATAACCTCTCTCTCTCTCTCTCTCTCTCTCTCTCTCTCTCTCTCTCTCTTAAATGTTGGTCAATGCTGGTAAAGACCCAAAAAATAACTTACAAAATTCATTTGGGTTTATTTTGGTTATGCATATTCTGGAAGGCTGTAAACTAATCAAGGAGAGAAGCAACTAAGGAGAAATTTCCTGTCAGTGATGACAATTAACCAGTGAAATGGATAGCCTTCAGAAATTGTGGGTGCTCCATCACTGGAGGTTTTTAAGAAGAGACTTGACAACCATTTGTCTGAAATGGTATAGGGTCCCCAACTTGAGCAAAGGGTTGGACTAGAAGACCTCCAAGGTCCCTTCCAATGCTGTTAAATCTCTTGTGCTGTTTTGTTTTGTTCAACGTGCACAGTCAGTTTCTAGTTGCAGAATGTATGTAGTTCAAGCCTCTGTATGTAAGTTTGTGTGTGTGTGTGTGTGTGTGTGTGTCTGTGTAGCCTAAAAGGATAATAAACCCTTGTGTGAGTAACTCTTGGCCATTAAAGGCTGTCCAGATCTTCAAAGTGGCATTTAACTTTGACGAAGGCTTGAAATGAAGTACGCCTTCAGAACTGTTTCCTCCCTCTTCTAAGATCAAAGGCATGTGGCCATCCCTATTACCTCACTTGCTCTTTCCTCTAAAATATCTACTGGCAGTTCCAGTAGCTGCAAGAGACTTCTCTGCATCCAAACAGTCCATTCTGGTTTCAGGTATTGGAGGTGCTCTTTGAGAGTTTGAGGCAACAAGAAGGGCTTCATCCAAGAGAATTGTGATGTTTGTCCTCGACAAGAAAAAAAAAACTGAGTTGCCATTCAGCCGAATGTGCCTCGCCATGACTAAACCAGGTCACTTCACAGACCTAACTCTACTGGGTGCAGTGATGGAGGTAGGACTTTTCCTAACAAAGAACAGTAGATGTTGGCTTGCACTGAGAGGCTGCTCTGTCTTGCCCAGAATGACTTAGATTACAAAGGGAGTTTTTTCTTAATTTTACCTGATCCAATTTAAACCTTTATCTAAACACATCCAAATCCTTCTGGTAGTTTTTTTTTCCTCAGCATCTAGGAGAATAATTTAATGCACACTTTGTTTTGCTAGAGCGAAATTCCAAGTTTTATCTTTCTGATATTAAAAATGAGTGTATGAGTAGATGAAGCCCTTCCATCATACCTTTAAGGTACAGACGGTTGGTAAAGAGGGGAAAATGCAGGTCAGATTGGGAGCATGTATGACCGGGGTGAGATTCAAAAATCCCAGCAACCGGTTCTCCACCTGGTTGCTGGGTGGGCACGGCCATGATGTGTGTGGCCTACCGGAACATCCGGGAGGGCCATTTTTTGCCTTCCTGAGGGTCCCTCGGGCCTCTGGGAGGGTGAAAAAGGCCTCCCCCGGGGTCCTGAGGCCCTCTGGAAGCCGGAAAAGGTCCGTTTCCATACTTTTGGAAGGCCCGTTTTTCACCATCCCAGAGCCTCCATGCGGACTCTGCACTTACCTACGTCCAAAATGGGCCATGTGGAGATTCCTGGGAGGGGCAGGGTGGGTGGGGCCAGCTGGTCGGTTCAACTACCAGTTCAGTGAACCAGATGTAAATTTAACATCTGGTTCATCTGAACCGGTCCGAACCAGCTGAATCCCACCCCTGTGTATGATGTTGCTCACTGAAAATAAATGTTCCTAAATGTTCCTTAATATGATTGTTCAGAGAACCATATCATAGAAATAATCTATCTGATTATTTAAATTGCTGTTCTACATATTTTTTCTTATTACATCAATAACAGAATAACAGATTGGATGGGACCTTAGAGTTTTCTAGACCAAAACCCCGCTCAAACCATTTCAATCAAATGGCTGTCCAGCACCAACAACTTTTGGAGGCAAGTTGTTCCACTGATAAATTGTTCTGACAGTGAGGAAATTTCTCTCCTGGATTAGTTTCTGTCCATTGCTTCTTGTCCTGCCTTCAGGTGCTTTGACCTCCTCTTCTTGGTGGCAACTCCTTCGCTATTGGAACACTGCTATCATGTCACCTTTAGTCCTCCTTTTCATTAAACTAGACATACCCAATTTCTGCAACCGTTCTTTGTATGTTTTGGCCTTCAGTCCCCTAATCATCTTTGTTGGTGATGCAGATAAACTCCATGATAGCAGGAATGGGATAGTAATCCTTCCCATTTAATGGGGAAAGAGTTGGTACTACAGCCAGTCCCCTGTGAATGGACCTTTGTTGAATGAATTTTGCCCATTAAATGCTAGATTACCCTATTGATGGCAGCATATTGGGAGCCACTGATCACTACCTGTTATGGATTAGACCAGACCTGGGCATTTTATGGGCCCCGGGCCATATCCAGCCCTTTGGTTGTCCCTGGCAGATCTGCATAGGTCAATCAGAAGTTATAAATCAAATATAAATAAGTGTATGCCATATACTCCATACAGATAGTCCTTGACTTACAATGGTATATTTAGTGACCATTCAAAGTTACAATGAAAAAGGTGACTTATGATCATTTTTCACCCTTATGACCATTGTAGCATCCGCATGGTTACATGAAATTCAGATGCTTGGCAGCTGATTCATATTTATGACGGTTACATTGTTCTGGGGTCGTGTGATCACCTTTGCAACCTTCTGATAAGCAGTCAGTGGGGAAGTAGGATTCAATGAACCACTTCATTACTAAGTTAACAAGGCAGTGATTCACTTAACAACCAGGGCAAGGAAGGTTGCAAAATGGGGCAAAATTCACCTAACAACTGTCTGACTTGGCATTAGAAATTTTGGACTCAATTGGGCTCAATTTTAGCAACAGGTTCTCTGACCAGTTGCTGGGTGGACGTGGCCATGGTGGGTGTGGTCTAGTCCGCCTCCTGCACCATGGTGAGGGGGCCTTTTGCCTTCCCAGGGCTCCAGAGGCTTTCCTTGAGACTCTGGGAGGGCAAAAAAAAAAGCCTGCCCTGGCTCCAGAGGCTCTCTAGATGCCAAAAATGGGCCCATTTCTAGCTTCCTGAACTTCTGGGAGGCCTGTTTTTCACCCTCCCCAAGCCTCCACACGCGCCCTGCACTTACCTGCATCCAAAATGGGCTGTGTGGGGATTCCTAGGAGGAACGGGGTGAGGTGGGCGGGGCCAGTCAGGGGTGGGATTTGGGGGTTCTCCCAAATCCCTGTGAACCCCCAGCAGCCCACCCCTGGGTTTGGCCCTCTACAACAGTACTAGTTTCCCATGTGGCCCCTTGGGAAAATTAATTGCTCACCCCTCCATTACACAACAGGGCCAGACAATATCCCTTACTTTATAGCTACAGGTAATGTTACCTAGAATGGAGCATCACTGGCAAGTACAGGTGTAAGCTGTAGGTGGTGTTAGCTACAATAATGACATAAAGCTGTAGGTGGATGGGAAAAAGTGACAAAAGCAAAACATGAGATGAGGTGTAGATTACTAATACTTTATCATCTGGGACATTCTTTGAGTCAAAGCACCTTATTTTTAACATACAGCATTAAATCTTGACCACAAGTAATAAAACTGATCATTGTTTCCATTTTGTTAGTGAAGAACCATTTGAAAAATAGAGTGTCAACACAAATAATCAGTCAATGAATATAAATTGAGAATGGCCTAATCGTTCCAGTGTAGAAGAGTAACTTTTCTGCTGTATCCTGCGCTTGAGACTTTATTGTTTGTCGATACTGAGTAATTCTGGTTTTGGTACGTTATTTAAAATCACATTCACTTCTTTAAACTTTATTACTTTTCAAAGCAAACTTCTGAATCTTAGATTAAATTAGTGCCATAATATAGCAAGTCCATGTGTAAGGTTCCCTTCTGTTACTTTATATTTCCATATTAAGAATTTTACGGCCAGTTCCTCTTAAAAGATTCTATGGGATGACAATAAACCTGAAAGAAAATCTTTTGCGGAATTGGTCTCATTTTAAGATTATTTATTTCGTTATTTATTCAGTTTATGCCTGCTGTTAAGTCTGCATGGTTTCTTCCTGCACTATTTAAACCAATACCATTTGACATTTTACAAGAACAGTTCAAATAAACCAGTAACATTCAAACCTACATACATAACACTCCTCCCCACTAGGTTCAGTCCATACCAAACCCCAACCTATCTAATGTATTCCTTTAAATAGGTGGGGCTCTTACGGTACATTGAGACCTTCGTGGTTCAGAAGTTTTAACGTTCTCACCCAGTGAGAGGGGAAATGTGCCTGCTGACATTTCCCTGTTGGGACTTCCTGTGAAAGGAGACCCTGTTAGACTGTTAGAATCTGGTCTCTCCTCCCAACCCATCTCCATTCCAATGTCAGCACCCAAGTCAGGTAGTGATGTGCAATCTTCTACTTCTAAGGATGGATCTTGGCATTGTGACAGGGTTCGGGATGGTTCCTGTCATAATGGCTCGTTACACATGGGGTTGATTCTTGCTTGCTGATTTTCTTCCTGTTCCCCCTTTCCCCTAGAAGTGACATCAGGTGAGGGACCCAGAGAGACACAGGGGCGATGTTCCTGAGGGAACCTGGATCTAAGTTGGTCAATGTGCCTGCTCCAGAGGAGGCCATCCTCTGTTTGTACCCTTAAAGAACGAGGGCCAGTGATGTGAGTTATTTCAGCAGGAATCCACAAAGGTTCACCTATAAGGTTCCTAGCATAGACAGAATCTCCCACACTGAAAGAACGAACTTTGGAAGTGGAATCCAGTGGTACGTTGGGTGCGTAAGTGGGATGAAGGCGGTCAAGGGAAGACCTAAGTTTTCTACCCATCAACAACTCTGCTGGGGATAAGTTATTTGATGGGCTAGGAGTGATGTGCTGAACACTAAGAAGTTTTTCAAGCTTCTCAGTGATGTCCCCAGGACCCAGCTGCTGAAGCTTCTCTTGGTAAAGCATACCATGCTTCAGCCCGCCATTGGTCAAGGGTGCCCAGGGGCAGTGAGGGCATGTCTGATACCCTGTTGAGCTAAATAGGATTCAAAAAGGTTGGATGTAAATTGAGGGCCATTGTCAGAGACAAGGACATCTGGTAACCCATGGGTTACAAACAATTTTCTGAGCTGCTTGATGACAGCCTCAGTTGTAGTGGATGTCATGGGAATTACCTCTAGCCATTTGGAATATGCATCTACTATAACTAGAAAAGTGTGCCCTCTGGTAGGGCCTGCGAAATCAATGTGGATCCTAGACCATGGGCCCCTAGGACATTCCCATTCCTGTGTGGGGGCGTGAGGTGGAGCAGGCCTGACTACCTGGCAATTGGGGCAAGATGCTACCCAGTTTTCAACCATTTTGTCAATACCTGGCCACCATACATAACTCCTGGCCAAACCTTTCATCCTTACAATCCTAGGATGACCCTCATGTAACATTTCCAAAACCTCCCTTTGCAGTTTTGCAGGAATAACCACCCTGTTACCCCACAAAATACATCCTCTTAATACAGATAATTCAGTTTGCCTGGTCTTAAAAGGTTGGGCAAGGTGAGGTAGATCTTGAAGAGGCCAACCTTTCTTAATCCAGCCTATAACAGGTGCCAACACAGTGTCTTTGGCAGTCTCTCTGGCAATCTCAGCAGCATGGACTGGAAGCTTAGCAACAGTCTCTAGGAAAAAGGTGTGTGTTTCAGGTTCAAAGTCCTCCTTGTGGCAAGGCAGTGGGCAACGACTCAGTGCATCAACATGTCCAATGTCCTTGCCAGGCCTGTGAATCAGTTTGTATGAATAGGCTGCAAGAAATTCAGTCCACCTCAGCATTCTTGGTGACAGGATATTAGGTGTAGGTTTGTCTCCTGCCACAATGCCTAATAAAGGTTTGTGATCTGTAACAATGGTGAATGACCTGCCATACAGATATTCATGAAATTTCTTAACAGCTGCTACAACTGCTAAAGCCTCTTTGTCCAGTTGGCTATAATTCCTCTATGCTTTGGACAAAGTGCGAGAGTAGAATGCAATAGGGGCTTCCCTTCCACTGGGAAGCCTCTGACTCAAACCCCCCCACTCCAAAAGGGGATGCATCACAAGTCAGAACAACAGGCAAGTTCTCAGAGAATTGTATCAATACAGCATCAGATGTGATTAGTCTCTTAATACTGTTAAATGCTGATTGTTCCTTCCTCCCCCAGATCCAAACAGCCTTCTTATCAAGCAGACGATGTAAAGGTTCAGCAATGGATGCCTTGTGAGGTAGAAACATGTGATAAAAGTTAATGAGTCCAAGGAAGGCTTGCAAATCTGTTTTGCATTTAGGTTTAGGGGCTTCCTTGATTGCTTTAACTTTGGCATCAGTAGGGTGGATGCCATGCTTGTCAATCATGTAGCCCAGGAACTCAACTCTGTCTGTTTTGAGTGTGTATTTGTCTTCCTTGACTTTTAAACCCGCTTTTCTGAATCTGGTAAGGACTTCTCTGAATCTTTCTTGAAGCTGAGTGTCATTTTCAGCAGAGATTAACACATCATCAAAATAAGGTACTACCCCTGGCAGTCCCTGCAGCATTCTTTCCATAAGACTTTGAAAATGCCAGGTGCTACGCTTACTCCAAATTGTAGCCTTTTACATTTGAAAGCACCTCTGTGAGTCACAATCGTTTGGGCCTCTGCAGTGGCATCATCAACTGTTAATTGTTGATATGCCTGGGCCAAGTCCAGTTTGGCAAAGACTGTACCCCTGCCAAGGGAATGGAGCAGATGATGCACAACTGGTATTGGGTATGCGCTCTGCTGCAGCGCATGGTTAAGTGTCCCCTTATAGTCACCACAGATTCTCACTGACCCATCAGCCTTGACTGGTGTGACTATGGGTGTTTCCCATCTGGAGTGGTCAGCAGGCTCTAAAACCCCTTGAGCAATTAATTTGTCTAATTGTGCATCATTTTTTTCCTTTAAAGCAAATGGAACCCTCCTGGGCTTTAAACGAATTGGGGGCACCTTGGGGTCTAGGCTGAAAGTAATAGGGGTCCCCATATACTTGCCCAGTCCTTTGCTGAAGACCTCTGGAAACTCAGACTTCAAGGACTCCTCCCATTCAGAGTTGCTCATGTGATTGATGCCAGTCACCTCGATGCCTAGTGGCTTGAACCACTCAAGTCCCAGCAAGCTTGGGCGATCCTTGTCCACGATAGTCAGAGGCAAACGTTTGGTGTGGCCTTTAAACTGCACATTGAAATCTCTTGCTCCAACTACTGGAATCTTGTTCCCTTGGTAGTCTTTAAGAGTCAGTGCTTGCTTCTGGAAATGTTTCTTCTGAATGTTGGGAAGGAGCCTGTGAATAGTGTCCCATGACACCAAAGATAAATAAGACCCTGAGTCCACTTCCATTTGGCAAGGCCTTCCTTCAATGATACCTTCACGTGTACTTTTCTGCTTTTCAAGGGTGAAGAATGACCAATAGTGATTGTTTGGTGAGTTTCATTCTTACCATTTGCTTCTGAATTTCGCCCCATCTTTTCAATTAAGTTATTGGGCTTAAAGTCTTTTTTAGGAAATTTTTTCCTACTAGGTGGAGTTCTGGATGATTTGCAGACTCTGGCTAGGTGACCCCTTTTCTCACAATGTAGGCAGATGGTGTCAAAGAACTTGCATTCAGTGCGGGGGGGCCCCCCCACAGCCTCTGCAATAAAATCCTTGCCTATTTCTCCCAGAGTCTTTTCTTTTCTTCTCCATTCTGAGTCTAAAAATCCCCTCCCGCTCACTGCAATCTGAATCAGAGTCTATTGTTTCGCAATGGGCTGTTGTGGATTTTTCCACATCAGAATGGCTTGAGGCCTGGCTTGAGGCCTTGTTAATCTTTTTCATGGCCGCTGCTGAGGACTTGGTGGCTTCCGCTGAAACAGCTTCTTCAAGGCCTCTTTTAAATGTGATCTTAGGTTTCATTAACAGTTTTGCTTTGAAGACCTTATCTTTGAGGCCTAAACAAACCGATCAGCATGGCCTCTTCTAAGTTGGTAAAGTCACAAGCACCCCCAATGTCCCTTAAACTTGCCATGAAGTCATTAACATTCCGCTTTCCCTTGATCCCGACGGTTAAATTAAAATTCGTGTCTCTTAATGAGGCACGATACTTGTGGGGCGTAATGGGCTCTTAAAAGTTTCTCTAAATCAGGCCATTCCATTACCTTCAGCTCTGCAGCTCCCGCTAACGCCTTCGCCATCTTGAAGACTGCCGGACCGCAGTGCGTGAGAAATACCGCCCTCTCCGTCTCTCTAGGAAATGCGGCGAGGGTCGTTTCCTTCCAGGTACATCTGGAAGCGATCCGCATACGATTCCCAGTCTTCCGCCGCCGGATCGAACGGGGCTGGGGGGGTGTTCAGCGCAGCCATCTCGCTCTTCTGCTTGTCTTTCGCGTCGTCTTCTCTTCAGGGAAATCCCATCCTCGTTGCCAGTGTTAAGTCTGCATGAAGAAGTCAGACGCGAGAGTTCAGCAAAGAGTTTATTCAGTGACTACCAGCTCGAAATGGACCCGAGTGGCTTGGCTACGGCTGCTCTTATAGCCTGCAGCGGGTTGCCAGCCAATGGAGTGCAGGGTTTCTTCCCGCACTATTTAAACCAATACCATTTGACATTTTACAAGAACAGTTCAAATAAACCAATAACATTCAAACCTACATACATAACACCTTCCAAACTGAATGATTCTCAGTGATTTACATACATCTATCAAGAATGTAACAAAATCTCTGTGGTAT